>MU182507.1:81179-96805 GCA_016904865.1 Pissodes strobi | reverse complement strand
TCATACTTCTTTTCGAGTAATTCTATTTCCTCACATTGCAAAGTCAGGTATTCTTCTTTAGCTTCTTTGATCTTCTTTTGTATCTTCCTGTGTAGTGCGCAGGTTTGGACGGTCATTTCCAGCTGTTTTATGAGGGCGCAAATGGCCGCGAAGGATCAGTAATGCGAACGAACGTTTCCCGTCGCCTGTTGGTAAATTAAAAAGATCAAAAGGAAATGCCTTGTGGCGAATGCAGAAATATAGTGTGGACGCATATAAAAAAGAATCATGATCAGTTTTCGCGAATTGATCGAACGGTGTCGATGCAAACATTTCAGTCATTCGTTCAAGTGTGGCAAGCCTTGAGGAACGTTTCCAGCAAGTGGGTAACAACTAACAACGCAAACGAATGCGAGCGAACGGCAATGTTCCAATGTATCAGCGGCTTAATATTTGATTCACGAAATCTGTCTTCAAGCATATTTGTCACTTTGGTGAATATTCATGCCAAACGAATTTTTAGGTGTCGATATATCTTCTTTTGCCTCCTCGAATGAATTAAGCTCATTTTTATGTTACTTGGTTTATTGAATATCATAAAGTGAACTATAATTTAATTTATGCCACGTAATAAAGAAAATTGATAATATAGTATTAGAGTGCACTCAGAATCGATATTCAGTATTATTCACGAGTTAACTGAGTAAGTGTTCGTTTGGTCAAATTGAAGACATGAGAATGCTTCAAACTAAATTTATCTCAATTGTGATGTTGCAGTAATTAATTCACATTAACAGCGTCAGCGTATCCGGTCTAATACTAATCACGTGCATTTTCGTTGGAATACTTTTCACGTATCACGGGATCTATATATCTATGAATTGATAACGATGTCATTACTTAAAAACACGAAGAAACAAAACTCCGTCCCATGTGCGGGAATATTAAAGGAGTGAAATGAATAGTGTAATCTGATTGATTGGTTGATAAATAAACAATTTAATTTTTAACGTTATTGAAGCTTCAGGTATATTTATTATCTAATAACAAAATAAATCTTTAGTGGACAAATATGTTTCAATCGAATGTACAAAGTTTCAGTGAAATCAAATATTCAGAGTTAGTAATTAAGTGGTGTAATATAAAAAAGCAGAGTTATTCATGAAGTGCGCTAATGAAAGAGGTAGTGGTTAATTGAAAAGCTTAGATTATTTGATGAAAGCACAGACACATAGTGCAGAGAGAGGTTAAATCCAACAATGACCGAATTAGAAGCAGGTATATAATTGTTATTGTTAAGATATAATAGTCTGAAATTAGCCATTATTCTAAGCTAAAAGGCATGTCATTCTGTTGCTATATCTGTCTGTAATAAATAAGAGTTACAAGCGAGGTTATACAGGGTGAGAACTATTTCCTAGAAATTAAGGAAATATATTCAGGAAAAACGCAAAAACATGTTAACTGAGATTTTTTTTGATACCAAATAACGTTTTTTTTTTCAGCCGGCTTTACGAGATGAAACCTAATTTCACTTTAGTTTATCCAAGGAGATGATATCACGAGTAGAATCTTGCAGGAAAGCTTTTTCAAAAAGAAAACAGACCTTGCTATTTATTTGACAGTTAGGATTACAAAATGTGTCAAGACCTCTCAAAATAGAAACAAAAATCAAAGCTCCAAGACCTCTATATTCAATAAACACTCAATAATGCCAACTGAAATTTTTTGTGTGTGCGCAAAGTGCAAATTTTTTTGCAAAACCTGGAAATATTTATTTCTGCATTTCTTACAAAAAAAAAACAGATCAACAATTCAGTCTTGCCCATATAATCTCAACATATTCTACTCTTTGACTAGGACGAACACCTACCAATTAAGGCCCAGCCCCCGCAGAAGAGGTAATGGCTTATGGCGTGGCCTGATTTATTTACATTTTCTTTTGCCACTGTCACTCGCCAGAACCACGCCGCGCCATCGCCGTACCCGCATCACATCTGTGGGCGCTAAGCCTAATACTGACATTGACCAAGCACATCTTTAAACAACATCTCCATAGTTATTAATTTACTTGAAAAGATTCAAAATTCTTGTCGTGTCAAAATGACTTACTTAACTGAAACTTTAAAAATAGATATCCTCAGAATGATTGAATAAGAAGACTGTCAATGTACTCAGGCCGAAGTTGCAGCTGGTGAAGAGCACCGCGCTTTTCAGCTCTATTTGTCGCTTACCTCTTAGCATAGCCCCATTATGGGTTATTAATAAACCCTCAACATGAGTTCTTTCTATGGCTGATTTAGCAAATAAGGTATCGGCAAAAATGTTACTTATTTCGTGGATATTCCTCAGACACATATTATATAGTCGCATCTCTGCGACTTTATCTTCATCACATAGGTAACAGTACCATTTCTCGATAACTTTGTCCCTTTGCTTTGTGTGCGTTTAACGTTTATTGCCTGGCTTACTTTATGTGCTTTCTTCATCTTCCATGAAAAAGACTTTCCTCACATCCTGCGCTCTATAGTTCAATGGTTTCTTTGTAGGTGTAACTTTCATCTCTTTAATTGCAGGGGTAGTGAATACTTGTTTAAAATTTTAACTTAAACTCACTTCTAACTCTTAAAGGACAATCTCTTGACGAAAGTGAAGACTTTCGGACAGGTAGCGCTTTAAAAGGACACAAAACGTGGAAACTGTACGCGAGGACGGCGAGACAAAACTCAATGCCTCACCCGTAGATCGAGAGTACGCATTCTGCCACAGAACGACGTAAAAAAAATCAAAACAGCAGAAAAACGCCCAGTTAAAATGAAGCCACTCCAAGAGTAATTTAAGGATGATCCTGATTAGCGAGTAGTGCTTTGCCAGATAATGATGAACAGGATCTATGGTGGAGAAATGCTTCCAGATCCATGAATTTACTTTCACTTTAAACGGCGAGGTAAGTATTTTATTATTATGTTGATCTTCGGTCGGCAAATTTCCTTTAGAATAAACTAAATGTTCATTTTAATGATTAGAATTGCTGATACTTTGCCGGAGAAAACCGTACTCAGCATCATCATTAATGTGTGGGCTGAAATCATTGGAGGCAAAAGATATTTGCATTTTTTGCAGGAAGCTTTGGTACCAGAATTGGTTACCCACTGGAAATAATAACTTGGACGCAAGACTTTTTCCAGCAGGCCAACGTGCGGAATTACCTGAATACCTCTTTCACTGGCATATAAACTGGGTAAAGGGGTATTATTGAATGGCCAGCATGATCGCCTGACATAACATATTTAGATTTTTATCTAGTGGTCTATTTAAAAAGCGCAAAAGCGAAGTCTATGCTACAAAGTCTAGAAATATTGAAGAACTGCAAAATCGAATTAGACAATAAATTAGATTAATAACACTTCAGGCTCTGAGAAAATTTTATAGCCGATTAGCTATTGACAAGAAGTGAATGAAGCGTATTTCATACGACTCATGAAATAATTTAGATTATTGACATTAAACAAGATTAATGTATTTTTTTGCAGCAGATTCTTTTAAATTTAAACTTAACTGTTGAAGTAAATTTGATAAAGCGCGTGGTACTTAGATCTCCTGAGTAAATTTTGAAACATATTTGCAGTAAATCTTTATATATTTATAGCACACGTCAAATAGTTAGCATGGCCAATTTTCTTTTTGGATGAGCTTTTCATGAGCTTTCCATGAGGTGCCACAAGTAGTAATATCTCATTTGAAAAAAAAAGTGAAGAGGAGAAAAAATAGACCCCAGAACTTATATGGCTTATAGCCAGGTGATTATCAAGATTTCTCTAGAAGTCCATTTTAGAGACTGACGGGGCTCAAAATGTATTACTTATATTTAAGAATGTAAGAATATCACAAGAAAGTTATTATAAGCTACAAAACACTATCAATAAATATGGTTAGGAAGCATTTTGCTAAAGAGTCTGTTAGAAAGCACTTGCGTTACTGTTGATTAGCAATTTCTTTTGACAAAAATGCTAGACAGCCATACTTTAAAAAAATATCAAAGAAATTGTGAAGTCTTGGAAATTGCTCTTGACATCTAGCATGTTTATCAAAGGACGTTAAGAGAAGATAAATAATTTTTGTATAGGTCTTACCTCTACAAATGCAATCCCAACACCAACATATACCAAGACTGTAGTGCTAGCATGGATTTTCTCGACCAGAGTATCGTAACATCCAACTTGATGATAAACAGCGGTGTCTCCCCAACAGAATTTGTCCAAACAACAAGAGATCGGTCTGATGTTATCGGGCCAGTCTTTTGGTCCATCGACACCACAACATTTGAACTAAAAAATCGTATTTAATATACAAATGGCTCATTTTAAATGGGTAACAGATAAAATAGATCTGAAGACTCTCATGTTGACGCAATGTTCCTGAAGATTAAAGCTATGCGTATCCATACAAATTAATTCCTGGAAATATCTACTTATTATGTACTGTGTTAGCAAAAACTCAGGATCATATGGAAAACGCGTTTAAAAGTTGGCGCATAAAGAAAAATGGGTATTTATTCCAAAACTCTACATCATACAAAATGCTTATTTCTGCAACTAGTGTGTAAAGTGACCTTTTTTTCTTGAATGGGAATATTGTTGTTGCATGCTTGTTCGTTGGACTGAAAACCTGGGAATGACGTCTTTTTAATCTTATGACATAGTAATGATTACACTCATTTTTATTTATTTAATAACGTTAGGTAAAAAAATTCCAAAAAATCAATAATGAAAAATGTCCCCACATTTTGCGATGGATACTTTTCTGGGGACACTATATGCAATAGTTATTTACATTACAGGTCCGGTATGAGTCGAGTGGGAAATATTTTCGCGAAGAGGTTGCAGACCAATTATTAAAAAATTATGTAGATAATAAGACTCATTACTTCACTAATAAAGTAATGAGTTCCTTACATAACTAGAGATGTAATGATTCTTACAACGTAACTGAAATTATTCAAAATGAATGGTATATCAAGCTCTTACTATGTACGTCATACATATATTTTATGAAGTTTTCCTGCTTGTATTTTTTGCTTTATAGTCTTGCTGTTATTTAAAATATTTTATCAACGACTTACATAATAAGTGCTTAATACTTACGTCATTTAACTTGAGATATTTTAGTTACGTAAAATAATAATTTTATCTCTAGCGATGCAACAATGACTCTTATTACGAAACCCATTTCTTAATGATCCATTTGACAACATGTCGAAATCAGAATTCTGTCAAGGTCTCATTTAAAATTAAATTTAATATTATATTTCTTATTTAAAGGATCGTAGATAAAATGTTATGCTACACATGCAGCATGGCATACTGCAGCATTCGTGGAATTACTGGTATTCAGTCTTGTAATAACGCTCATACCGCACTTACGAGTATAATGCTAATATCTCAATCAAAATTTCACTGAGGCATTTTTTACCACCAATATATGCAAGTTTTATGTCATTATTTGAAACTTTTGGGTCCATTTGGAAGAGATATAATCAGCTTTTTATCCCATGCATCTGTTCGCCTTGATAAAAACTCAAGATATGCAAAACTATTGACTTTTATACAACTACAATACCTTTTCAAGTTCAATTTGGAAATAGACAATTTCAAATTGAGAACAATAAAGTCAAATTTGGGAGCATCCAAGAATAAATTGGAATTAAACAAATTGAAATTGAGATTTTGGCTAAAAGTGCATCAATATATTTTGAAAATGTTACGAAAGTAGAAGCTAAAAATGTTAAAAAGCAAATTTGTACAGTATATAATAAAAACGAAGATCAAGAGTAACTTGCTAGTACACTGAATGTGAAGAAGTGGACCGCATATCATTGGGTAAATTCACAAGATCAAGTGGAGACAGAACGAGGGGGAAGAAAATGATGTAAAATTACCCGTGAACATTATGCTTTTATGGAACAATATGTCGAGGAAGGAAGCGAGGAATCAGACACTCCGCTTCAACATTTACTCAAAGGAGATCTTCACTAGAACCTTCAAAAATGATGCCGGTGAAATGCGTACTAACGGTATTCCACTGAACAATTTGTGTACTTCTCGCCGAAAACATGCAAGACCTTCAGAATATGTTGAATATTATTGTCATCACAGTTAGTCGAGAATATGGTCTGACACTCAATGTTAAGAAGACCAAATACACGATTGTCACCAAAACTGAAGTGCCCAATGATAATCTGTATGTGAAAGGCGAATGGCTGGAAAGAGTCGAGAGGTATGACTACCTAGGTATAAGTGTCGAATGCTCCGTGGATTATTGTTAAGAAATAAAGATTCGCAGTGATAAAGCCCGCGTGAAGATCAAGAATCTGCTCTGTAGTCGCAATCTGAGCCTTGACCTGAGAACGGGGATGCTCAAATGTTATAAATTCCCAGTACTTTTGTATGGTGTAGAGGCTTGGACCCTCAACGTGTATTGCGAGCGGAAACTAGAAGCCTCCGAGATGTGGGGCTACTGTAGGACGTTGAGAATATCATGGACAGAACATGTGACTAACGTGGAAGCTCTGAGGAAAATGGAGAAAGACGTATTGATCCGTCAGAAAGTAAAAAAAAAAATTCTACATCATGAGAGGTCCAAGGTACGAGATTCTGCAACTCATAATTCAAGGAAAAATCGTGAGAAAAAGATCTATTGGAAGGAAATGAATATCCTGGCTTAGAAACCTACGAAAATGGTTTATTGTCACGTCATCTGACCTATTTAAGGCCGCAACTTCCAAAATCAAAATAGCAATGATGAAGATGATGTCGATCTCGGAAGGTACATGAAGAAGATGTCGAGGAAAATCTAAGAATAACTCTCGCACAAATTAAAGAAAAATGTCTAATTGAACATCAAATTAATGTGACCCAAGAATATTTATGACAACATTTAGATGGCCTAATGTATATAAATAAAACACATAAGAAGGAAGCCCGAACGAGCGAATAGTGAAGAAAACAAAACAAAGTGAATAGGCTCGCAACCCCTTAGATTTCGAAGCAAAAATTGTGCCTATTGTTTATATGGATGAGCTAAACGTCAATTTATCCCTATCCAGGAGTAAGGACAGGTCTAAGAAACGTACTCGATGTTCTTATATAGCAGCGGCTAGCAGAAGCTCGAACATCTACAGTAATATTACACGCTAACCTAAATGAAAACTAATTTCCTGAAAGAATGCCATTGTTGATTGTTGACCTAAAAAGCTTTAGAAATATATATTTTAAAATACTATCAATTTGATGATTTCGAATTATTATTATAGAAGTTATTTCAGTTAAGACACGACTTTTCATTTTGCAAATTAAGTAATAACATATTTTTGGTATACAGTAAAAATTTATTGATTTCAGAACAATGCACAATAATACTTTATTTGTTTTTTTTTTATGTTGCGATGTTTTATCAGTATTGGGAAATATTGTGGGTAATAGTTATGTTCGGTACCAGACTTCCATGTTTAAGAAAATAGGGACACGAAATAATACTATACCTCTGCTGACAGAATGTCAGCAGAGATATAGACGAGATTTGCTAATATATTGTCTCGAACTGACCTAATGTCGACAACACTAATCTTGATCTCATTGCACATACGTATCCTGACCATTTTTAAGCGGTTTAATTCTACAAAGTAAGTAATTAAGATAGATCTACAGCAAATTCATGAAACTAATTTCAATACATAATCTTCGTCACTTATAACAGTAAAAATAGATTGCTTATAGCTCCTTTTGGTCAGTGGGCATTGCTCAGCGATGCTCTTCATAACATTCTTAAATAATTGCTTGCATATCCCTATTTTAGTTTGCCGCAATCACCCACAACGGATTTCGCCGGGGTATACTTATTATTTTATACTTTATTTGATCACCTGTAGGGTTGCAGAACCCTCCCATCGGATGCCTCCCCCCGTGGCGAATATGGAGATATCTCCCAGATATGGGTGCGTACCAAGGAAATTAGAAACTTGAGGCGCTGATGAAAGGCAGCCGCTCTATCAAAATCAGGCTATAGCACTAGAAGAATGACTTCAAGTTGGTAGACTACTGAACCCAGAAAAGCGAGGCTGCATCAAGTAAAACGGTTTTCCCACTGCGATATAGAAAAGGAACGGAACACTTACGTCATTATATATTTTTTTCAAAAATTCAAATGGCAGGCAACACAAAAAAAAATTACCCTCTGTCCTGGGTACCCTTTAAGTGGGGAGAGGGTGCAAACACTCCCCTCGATCTCAAGAGAGGGAGCGGGCGAGGGAAGATGGCTTAGAAAAGGTGAATTAACATCCCTGAAAAAAATATACCATTGGGCTCCCCAGGGACGATATAGCCAAAAGATACAATTTAGAAAAGAACACCACTTGCATTCTCACATTGCAGCAAAGTGCCATGAAATGGTATACAGATGGGTCAAGAAGTGAACAGGGGACCGGAGCCGGAGTATTTGGGCCAGAAACCAAATCCTCCGAAGTAATGGGAAAACACCCGTACATATTCCAGGCGGAAATTAAAAACATAGGAAGATGTGCGCAGTTCATCCTCGATAGAGGCTATAGGAAGAAAGAGATTGTCAAAGCGATGAGCTCACCAACAATCAGCTCCAGAATGGCTAGATAGGCTAAGCGAACTAGGTAAGAATAACAAACTGTAACTTTAATGAATACCAGGACACGCTGGGGTAGAAGGCTATAAAAAAGCAGACCAATTGGCAAAAGTAGGAACTCCGCTTTTAGGACCGGAACATTTTTGTGGCATAGGGATGCACACCTACAAGAAAGAAGTCAACCAAATGGATCAGTCTAGGGGAACACCTTCCAGGATTAAGGCAATTAAAGATGTTTTTAGTGCCCCCTCACCCAGGATGATCAAAAAACCTTATAACACTGAGTAAGAACAATCTCCGCATCCTCACTGGTTTATAAGAGACCTGGAGAGAATAAAAATTGAAAAGGAGGACCGTTGCCGGTTCTGTGAGGAGGGGGAGGAAACCCCGGAATACCTACTCACGGAGTGCGAGGCGGTCGCGAGAGGCGATTGGCCTGCTTCGGGTGCTGCATCGTCGAACAGGAGGACTACTTGCTTTTATCAAAGCACTGAAGCTGAATGAGGTACTCTGATTGAGAATCACATCAACGGAAGCATCAAGAAAGATAGATCTATATAGGTCGCAGTGTACTAATACCTCCCAAGATCATTCAATAATTCATCCCCTCGTTGCTTACTATTAAGGATCATCGAAAGAAGATACAAATATATGACAGATTGACAGAGTATTGCCACCTGGAACGTACATAGTTTATTTATGACAGGGAAACTTGCAAACGCTGAACCTGAGATGAGCAGAAAGAACATATCGATATTTCGGAATTGAGCGAAACAAGATGACCTGTTTCCGGAAACCAAAAAATAAATAAGGAATATATTTATTATTCGGGAGAAATTGATCCAGAACACCGATTGGGCACAACAATTCTCTAACCCAAACTAAAAACAACCCATAGAAAATTAAATATAATTCAGATTTATGCCCCAACTGGTGACAAATCAGGTCAGGAAATGCAAAAATTTTACAACAAAATAGAGAAAATAATGCGACTCATAAAAATGGCGAAATAATGGTGGTTCTCCGAGATTCTAACGCTAAAACTGGCGGAAAGTAATATCTCCCAAGCTAACCCCAGTCATCAAAAGAATTAATGACGTGTATAGAATTCAACGCTTCCACCTCGACAGTCTCAAAGCATATCACGGATATGAAGTAGCTGTTCGGGACGATCAGGTTTAAGAGGGAGGCAATGTCACGTCTAGCAACCATCCGAATGTTTTTGTGCTACCCTATAGAACTAGCCTTGTAGTGTCTACGTATAAGTCTTCGCCGACCACGAAAATTCAGGCAGGAACTGTGGAATTCTCTGATGTCTGATCGAGTATAATACAGAGAGGCCTCGCTTCGTCCGGAGTATTCGTGATAGATTTTAGATTGTATATAAATAGCGGATAGAGATAAGTTATAGTTAATTAATCATTGAGTTCTGAATAGTAAACATCTAATAGTTATAAGTGTAGTTTAATGTGTTTAATTGTATAGAGTGAGAGTATTAGTATAAAATACTAAGAGTTGTGATTTCGTTCAAAAACCACGGGAAAAACGTAACAGTTTGTTTCATCGATTACCGAAAAGCGTTCGTTCAACACTAAAAAATAACGGAACTTTTAAGAGCCACCGGAGTCGACGAGCAAGATCTGCGCATCATAATCTTTGAACTTTATTGGCATCAAACGGCAGTAGTCATGGTACAATAAGCCACGCCAGAAAGATATGTTCATAAAAAAAGGAGTTCGACGGGGTTGTCTCTTAACTTTACTACTGTTTAATCTAAAATCGGAAGCTATATTAAAGACATTGGAAGGGGTTCAAGGCGAAATTAAGATCAACGAGAATATAATAAACTACATTAGATACACTGGCAATACCGTTATAATACAAAACTTACTGGATCCGTAGGTCACTATAGTGCTCTGTTCGGATTGTATCTTAATGTCTCCAAGACTAAAGTACTGATTTTTTTAGAGGCACCGATAAATGTACAGCTTCAAGTTAAAGGACAAACAACTGACCAAGTGACCAAGTCACATCAATAAAATATCCAGAAGCTAACATCAACGTTCAATGTGATTAGAAAAAAGAAGTACTCTCAGGGATTGAATAGGCGAGGGAAACATTTATCGCTATGAATTTTTTTTTACAAGATCCTACCCCATTATGCAGCTTAGAATTTGGATGATTGGATGTCATGTCTTCCCCGTGCTGCTTTATGAATGTGAAAGTTAGGCTGTTGGTCCAGAGACAGAAAAAAGAATAGAAGCCTTCGAAATGTACATATATAGGCAGTTGCTGCGAATTTCATGGGTACAGAAGATTACTAACGATGAACTTCTCCAACGCATGCACACATAAAAATAATTACTGATTACCATCAAGGAAAAAATATATAGTATCTGGGCCATGTGCTGAGAGATTAAAGATGCGAGTTGCCCTGACTCATAATAGAAGACAAGAAAAGAGATCAGTGGGAGGCCCCAGAATAAACTCATGACTAAAGAATTTGAGAAGATGATTTGACCGCAGGATCGCTGGTCTACGGAAAATTTTTGCCCTACTGTTTCCAATACTACAATTGCTATTTGGATCGCCAACTTTCGGATGGAGAAGGCGTGATAAGAAGAAGTAGAAGTTTCCTCGTACAATGATTATTGAAATTTCCTATCTATCCGTATCCGTGAAAAGGCATCATGAGTATTTATTATTGCTTAATATCTACACTGCAATACATTTTCTCAATGAGAAATTTATCAATCAGATGCAATAAATATTGTTAGAAAATTCGATCTAACTACAAATGGCACAAGCTAGAGAATCTACCAATACTAATTTGGGAAGAATGTTAAGATGGATAGCCACAACTTATGTTATATGAAAATGATAAGAGCATTGACGCTATTCGTATCATTTTCATAACATAAGTCGCAGCTATCCAACTTCAATATTTCCAAATTATTATTGGTATATTATCTAGGTTGAATCAGTTGTAGATGGATCGAATTTTCTAAAATTATTTATTGCATCTGATCGATGAAACTCTCATTAACAAAATGTACTGCAGTGTAGATATTAAGCTCAAATGAGTTAAATTTAAGATTAATATATTTAAATAAATACATTTTTGATAATGTGGTTGATTTTACACTCCTAATTGTGAATAATTGAACTGAAAACTTTGAAAATGTTGATCCTTTTCGAAAATATAAAAAAATCAGAAACTTTCGATTTTAATTTAAACTTTTATGTCGTTTTTCAAACAGGTATTACTAAAAATGTCTAAATGCATTTACATTTAGACAAAGGAACCATCTATTTTCTATAAATTGGTGATCTGATTTTTAGTAGGACGTATCGTATTCCAAACCATCAGGATTTTTAAGTTTTTAAATATTAATATAGATATTTTATTTATTTTTTTGCGAATATAAATCACACTTTTCATATATGAGACCATGATTCAGACAAGGAATTCTTCCATTTCTATTTAACATGCTACCTGAGATGCAAGAATTCTAGTTATAACGATTTACCGTAAAATAAGATTATTTTGAAGGAATCCTCAAAAAGGAAATAAAAGCCTAGGTTCGTATTTTCAATTTTCGAATTCTTTGTGATGGTCCGAGTACGAATCGTCAGATCAAAAACTTGATTCCGCCAATTTATAGAGGACATTGCGAAAAATGCAATTTTTATTTGAATAATATTTTAAATAAGACCATGAGATAACTCAATGAAAAATCGTCAATTTCAATTTTTGCAAAGAGATCGTTACCCTGAATGTATCTATATTATCTGATTTTTTTTTATTCGATAAATGAGAGATAACGCGGTTCGAATTCCGGACATAGCGTCATGAGTACGTACCATGTGATGTATGGTCTGTTTGACTGTAATAACCACCCGAAGGCGTATTCATACTAACCGAAATGAGCCAGATTAGAATATCGCTAGAAACTGTTTTGCCTAGTGCCAAGTAATTTTAATGTATTTCATATTTTGAACGATATACATATTTATTTTTCGAAAGAGACTTACTTGTCTTTGTAACACATCCCAGTAGTTCTTGTCGCGCCCATCGACGGCGTCATAGGCAGTTCCATATTGACCAGCGCCTCCCGAAGGCTATAAATAAATATTACCACATAAATATTTATCAAAAGAGCTATCCAGTGCCATGGGACTATACTTTAATTGAGATTGAAATATAAAATTTTTCTCCAGAATATCTGAATTAATTCAATTTTGGAAACGGAATTTTATTTGAAAATTAGTAAAAATCACAATTTATTAAGAATTCATAGATAATTTTTAACTTTATCGAGAGGTATCCGCTATGTTTACGACACTGTATTTTACTGTAGGTAATAAAGTAAACTAGGCTCTCAAAGTATAGGGATTGTTTAGTAGTATTGTAACGACGAAACACCTGCGCACTGTTTTATTATTTTCCTTTTATAGCTAACGTCGAATAGAACATAGAATCATTTTAGTGGATTAAAATTTCATTAAGATACACAAGGTAATGCTGCTTTGATAAGATTGTTATACAGCGAGAAAAAGGCCTATTGATATGAGATGTTTTTTTGGTTTCTCTAATGTAGAAAACAACTTCTTTATAACAGCCCGTTGTTAATCAAAAATTAGAAAATTATATTTTTTAATGTACAGTAATGGTGCATTAAATTTAATCCTTGCCTAACTCTTATAATTTATGGGGCACCACTGAACAGAATTATTTGTTTCAGTACTTTATTCTTGGAAAATAACACATTTTTTTTAAAAACTTAAACTTTCACCTTCGTTAAAGATGCTTCGAGCTTTGAAATGGCCTGTATTTAATGAATCAGCAAAATACTCAATATTTTTATGACAAAAAGAATAATCGAGAAGCAAAATTAGATCAGAAGCCTAACCCAAACTTTCATATTTAAGATTTCTCACTTGGTTGTTATCCTATCTATTTTGCTGCTCGTTCCTCATTTTACTTAAAATATATTTTGATTGGCATTCGATCAAATAATTTATTCTGATGATCGAATAACAGTTTTTAACATTAATAATAAAAAAAGCAAAGTTACCGCTTACCCTATCTCTAGTTGATGATACGTCGTAATAATTAGGCATGTCTCTAGCCTTGGTTAGTACATGCCTTAGCGATTCCGAAAGAGATTCCTTGAATTCGACTTTGTAGTCTGTTTTGAAGACTGCAGCACAGATGCCCACGGTCAGTTCCATGATGAACACTGCTAGCAAAAGACCAGCAAACTGCAAGAAAGAAACATATATTAAATTCATCCAAATAATTAAATAATTTAGGTCCAGGAGTTATATGACTAAGGTTCGCCTAGTTTGTAAACCAGCCGGTATTATGAATTAATTCAATTTAATGTTTTAATATTTTTTGAACAGCCGGTCATGATGATGATTTGAAATTAAAATTTAATTTTATGCAATTGTATAAAGTTATACGTCTAAAATAAGAAAATATTTAATAAATCACTCGAATTCATTTCGATCATACCAAGAATAAACGGTCACGATGAAGTATTTGGTGTCACTCACTCACCTTCTGGACTGAACCTTAAACAAGCAAAACATGCGAAAAATATTTCCAGTTTCATTTAATAGATCTACTAAAAATGCATTAATTATGTACCATAAAACAGAATTATTAAAATCAATATTTGTGATTTATTATTGTGTGAATTATTTTATTTTATCTAGTTTTTGCCGTTTTTTTTTAAATTAACTTTTTTATAAACATTAAAGTTGGATATTGTTGTGGAGATTCATCTGTCTCAGACAAATGTTTACCTATTTCTCCATCTCAGTTGTATACTTTTTGAATAAGGCCGCTTCAGCTCGGGCTTCAGGGTGTAAATTGCACAAGTGCTAATTTAGTGACCATCATGAAGCTGGAAACTCTAAACTGGAAAATGCTCGATGTTCCAGCATTATCTTCCAATTTAGATCAGAAAAGCCTTTACCAGCGACTGAGATTTATTACCGCAGACAGGAACAGATTACAACAAGAAAGTCCGAACTTGGGGCAACATAATTTCGGTCTAGTTCAATGCAGCAAAAACCCAAGCAGCCACGTTTGCCAAGAAAGCCAATACGGCGGGCCCTGACATCATTATGGCAGGATCGACCATTCCTTTATCCTCGTCAATCGGACTACTAGGTGTCTCGGCAACAGCAATAAGTCCTGGCATGACGACGTTGTTAATATCGCAAAATCTGCCTCGCAGAAGTTTGTTGCGCTATTTCGCAACAAAAACTATATACACCACAGCAGCTGCTCTTGCTCTACAAAGCGCAAATAAGACCATGCTCAGAACATTGCTCCCACATCTGGGGTGCAGCACTTAAGCACACCCTAAAGCTGCTGGATTCCATTCAGAAGAAAGCCGTGTGTCTCGTCGGCGACCCGGAGTTGACCCATGATCTGGATAGGCTGGAACACCGCAAAAATCTGGCCGAGATCTCCATCTTTTACAGATATTTTCACGGCAGATGTTCCCAGGATTTGACTTGCCTCATCCCACCCCCAGCAGCGCATGCATGGAACTCACTTCCAGGATATCTGTGTCCCCCAAATTACAACCTACATCTATTCAAGAATCGTGCCAATCAACATCTTCGCACACACACCGCTCGTCGAGTGTCATAGGATCTCCCTTTAGTGTGTGTGCCACTGCCATAAAAAAGAACAAATCTGCCCCTGTTGTCAAGAACGAGAAAAAATTAACATGGTTAGTAAATGCAATGAAAACCGTAACAGTTTATCAAATTTTGAATTGACTTTGACAATATGGCAAACAAACTAACCATTTTAATTTTTAGATTTCTCGTTGTTGACAATTGGAACAGATTTGTTCCTCGAAACGTCGAGTATTTTCCAGTTCTTTTAGTGTCACTAAATTTAGAAGTCCAGAGCTGAAAGGATCTTATTCAAAAAGTATACAACTGAGGTGGAGAATTAGATAACAATT
>MU182507.1:41192-76179 GCA_016904865.1 Pissodes strobi | reverse complement strand
CCTGATGGACGGATGATATAAAGCGAATAACCACAAACTGGATTGGAACCGGACAAAATAGAGAAGAATGGAAAACACTTGAGGAGGCTTATCTCCAGCAGTGGACGTCGAGAGGCTGATGATGATGATGATTATTCTACTGTAGTTAAGTTAAATATCTAATTGATACATAATGCTGCATTTGCTTCTTTCGGGCTTGTACTTATTTGAAAACTTGCATCTGTTTTGCGTGTCTGACTTTTGTAATTTTTTATTAAAATTTGTCTATGGCTCTGTTTTATTCCTATTGTTTGTTTTTTTATTTTTTCTTTTCTCGTTTATTTTATTTTACCTATATATTGTTACTAGCCTTGTTTAATGTTGTACAGCAATTAAGCGTTATTTAAATTTAACTCTGACTTTACAGTTCATAGTCAAAGATTTAAAAAAAAGGAATGTTAAGGAGGATCATATCGTCTCGATTAAGAAATGATAAGTTTAGTACATTGTAGCGGTGCACTTAGTTGATTTTCGTAGATAGCCTAACTAATCCTAAAAGAATTTCAACTTTTATTCCAAATATCTGATTCTGAACTTTTTCTATAAGCAGCTTATTTATAAACTAATAATAGAAAATTAAATTATTAGAAAATGCTTATGCATGGCTGAAAGGTAGACAAGGACATAATCTACTTTCATTATGAAATAGCAACTTGCATTTAAATATTAAACGCTAATTATACGGCCGTTTCGAGATATTCGCATTCACTATAATAAACTAAATGAACCGGTATGCATACTAATTCTTACATTCTGGCTAATTTAATAATCACCATAAGGTTCAACCATGGTGTTCATATAGCCGATATTACGAAAAACATATTTATACCTTCTTAACGTATTTAAACGATTATTGCTAAATCTTTAACAGGTTTTAATATGTTAATAATGTTTACAAAATACTGAGTGATTTATCCGATTCCATGTTATTGGTTAGTTAATACGTAGTTTAACCGTAGACTATTGAAAAATAGATGACATCATTCGACGAGTATGTTACTATTCTTCGGCTGAAATGCTGAATTTTAAAGACATTTAAATACCGTTAGTAATATATTTTAGAGGAATTTTAAAAAGTTAAACAAGGTTTAACACAAATATTTGATAGAGTTGATTTGGTGATATTTCTTAGACAAATCAAAGAAGACATATTCAAATTCAATTTAAAATTAAATTTAATTGTTCTTCAGTAATTCTGAATATGGTATTGTATAATGTCGTGAAGACAATCTGTCGTTGTGGGCAAAATGCTAGTTGTACAGGGCAAAATGCCAGGTTGTACCGTGAGATCATTATTTTGTTTAAAGATTTTTCGGTAAGATTCTAATTGCTGTAATCTAAAAATCAGTATATCGTAGTTCACTTCTGTACAACCAGCATTTTGCTTGCCCACATCGACAGCCTGTCTTCAATAATATTATCAGTATTGGTACACTTCAAGTTTGGGTTGTCTTGATGGTGTACCTGTATGGTAATGAACCCTAAGAGTCTTATTGTCACTCCTGACACCACTGTTTGAAAAATTACTTCTATATATTTTCAAAATTTCCAAAGATTTATACCCATAATAATATGAAGCCACTAAGAAAGTGCTTCACACGTCCAAAAAGAACGTGGGAACCTATGACAATAAAATCGTGATTTCATAAGCAATGAATATATTGGACTCTTGCAAAAGTAAAAGTGTTTAGATGTTTTATTGCATAACAAATAATTTACAATACTACTACCAAAAATAGTAGCCAGCTTTCACTAAATACTTATCTAAATGTTTAGATACAAATTAAGCATTTTGTTTATCTCGTTAAATTAGAAGGTTTTTCTCCGGAAACTGTAAATAAATAAATAGTAGCATGATATAATCAATAGCAAGAAAATATTTTAAGGAACACACCTTACTATATTCGTATATGTAGGTGTATGTCTCTAGCTTAATAAATTTGACACACATTTTCCTGACTCATTAGATAATTCTAAATTAAGACTGTTTTTCATCAAGATTTTAATTGCTACAGTGTCTTAATAAACTTCAGGTGATGTCATGATGATCATTTTCAATTATTATATTTTGAATATCACGTGGCGTTAATCCAACGGGTTGGTAAATTTTGCACGCTAAACCACTTGCCGACGGGCATTTACTCTAGACTCTTGATTTTTAGATTTATTTATTAACCTATTACACCACCGAATGATGTAGACAGGCCAAAGTCATACTGGGAAAGGCAGCTGGCTGCTTGATAAGGGAGGAACGGTACTTAGCGAAGTGACCGACATTCACACAGGAAATTGCAGGCTCAAGAGACACCTTTCCCTCATAGGGTTAGGGTAAGATTTAGATGTCCGAGATGTGGAGGCGACGAGGAAACGTTCTTCCATTCTCTTGCGGAATGTGAAACTGAGGCGTCCCTGGCGGCCTTCAGATATAATATCTTTAGCATTATCAGCATTGCAAGAGACAAATTTCAGGAACTCTACTAAGCCAAGATCCTACGCTTTATTAGAGGCTCAGAAAAGTTCCGAGAGCAGAACAGAGGTGAATAGCAGGAACTAGCGGCAAGGTGCATCCGCTAAGCTAAAGGGCATCCATAAATAAAGTATTTTTTCAGTTGGGATGGAGCACATAGACATTCATTGACCTGTGTCGAAAACAAATCAGTTTAATTAAGCCTGCACGATGTTCAAAATTTGCAAATAAAATTGGCTAACTAGAAGCAGCACATTGGCATAATGATCTTGTTATCCTTGATTACTTCTCAATGGCAAAATTCCGAAGAACTCTTGAAGTGCCATTTTGGATCTCTGCTCTAACTCAAATTAGCTCAAGTGGTTTTGCATTATGTTATTCAAAAATGCATGGAAGCAACACCAACAAAATATGAAGCGTGTTCCCACATAAATATCTCACTTCACGTCTCTGTCATCTAATCGGTCGTTTAATCAATCATTCATTATCCTGATCTGCGTACATCAATCCACCGCTAGATGTAAACCATTCCCAAATATGTGGGTTGGTTTGGTTCCACCGATTATGGAGATCGGTGGTTGGTTCCTATTATCTGTTTCTTTCATCTAAAAAAGTCACGCCGATCGCTTTACGTTATTTCTCCAACTCGTGGTCAGCCTTCGAGTATTTCTGCATCTTTCTCTTAGCCTTTATTCTAACAATTGTTTTGTTATTCTGTAATGAAGTTCTCTTCAACCTCATATATTTACTGTCTGATTTATATATTAATACTTGTTTGCGTATGAGTTATTTATTCACCAAGAGAGAGGCCATCTTCTTTAGAGTAATTGTGGTATCTACTCAGTGACAAGCATCTATATCTATAAACCAAAACCTCAGAAATCATGTCCATATTCCTAAACACATAACAAACTATTTTTAGAAAAAAGCTAAATTTTTTGGTCACCAAAATACCTAATAAATATCTTGAAAAAGGATACTTATTTCAAACGCAGAGTACATGACATAAACTAATGGGGCTCTCGATTCATCATAAAGTTTACTGTGTTTTTGTACAATAATTGTTTATTCTTTTATTGCTTGTATTATTCCCATGTTACCATTGAACGGCACCATTTCTTTTAGGCCAATAGTTCTTTGTTTGTTGAAAATAGTAAATCCTTTTGTTATCCTCAATTGTTCCTGTTCCTGTTAATAAGTATATTGGGGTTATAGTTCTGATGTTTTTCCTACTTCTTTTCAAATCAATTTGTTTCTTCATTCTAGAACATTGGCGTCAATTCAGTTTAGCTTGTCTTCTTTTTTAGCATCATTACTAATCTGTGACACTTTGGTATTTTTTTTGCACCTTCTATGGCGGTTAATAATATTTGGCTAATATTCTCTGCAAATGCTAATTTGCCATTATTGACTATAATTTCTAACCATTTCATGATCACTCCCCATATTTATTCATTACCATCCGAAAAGTATTTGAAATTATGTAGATGATTTTGTTATTGAATTTAAATTCGGGGAAGCAACATTTTTACTTCTTCGCTTCTTAAAGAAAGTGTTCGTAGCAAACAAGAAAATGAACCAATATATCCCCATGCTGTACTCTAAGTTATCATAGAAGGAACAGGTATGCAACCGCATCAAGAAGGCGAATAATGTTCTATGGGCTTGTGGATGAATGTGGAGTCTACAGCCAAGGATCCTCCATTGGTTTATACCATCATCAGCTATGGTGGACCGGTCCATACACGGCCATGTTCAGGGCTCAGCTAGATAGAGATCAAAGTCTATTATGCGTGAGAATTACAGGTTCTATGAAAACGTCACCAACTAGGGCTTTTGAGAGACTGACTGATTTGCGCTTTTCCACCTATCCCTAGAAAATGGGGCCTTCATATTTGCATATCCTCAAAGATCTCGGTCACCTAAGAAACCATAAGAGCCCGAAGGAAGATAGTAGAATCTAGAGGCGGACTGTTGATATTTGCTCGAGACTCATAATGAGGAGGGTCAACACACTGCCCACCATCAGATCAAGGAGAACCTTCTGATTTCACGACCTGATACGGACATGTGGTTGGGGGGCCAAAGGCTACAGAACGTGGTACTGGAGCGGAGGTGTACGAAGAAACCATAAGTTCGAGACTTACTTTCCCCCTTGGGATTTATGCAACCATGTTCCAGGCCAAAATGTCTCCGAACTTCAACTGTGAAGAAAAAAAGGACATTTACATTTCCCTGGACAGCAAAGTTGCTCTGTCGGCCCTTCAGTTCTTTCTACACGAGTGTCTAAGTGTCTTGGTGTCCTTGGCCAGGCATAATAGGGTCAGTCTGGTATGGGTTTAAAGAAACTCAAATGTTCCAGGCAACAAGCAGGCTGATCGTCTGGCACAACATGGTTCCACAATGCGTACATTGGAGCCTGAGGCTATAACAGTTGTGTGCTACATCATGGCCGCCGCCATGCTAAGGAATGCAATGAATGAGTGGACCAAGGATCTGTGGCGGATTATTCCAAGAATGAGGCAGGCTGGACTTATCTTAAAGAGAGGGGACTAGAGGCTTGAGATAGAGCTCCTCATAGGACATTGTCGCTTGAACTGGCCTGTACACTTGCTGCGGATCATAGAAGGTCCGGAATTCAGGTGGTGCATGGAGGATAAAGAATCGTCCTCTCATATATTTGCTAACGGTCCAGCTTTGGTTAGGATAAAAGAGTCGAAATCTGCGTGCTGAGGAATAAGAAAGATCCAACTTGCGCTAGGGACGCCGGGCTACCGGGTTGAACTGGTATATGAGTGGGCACACATCATATTCATGTAACTCAGTGTCCTTTTTGCAAGCTATTACCAATAGAGAGCGGATATTGCCATGAACCTATGGTCATGTTTCAATATCGTAATATGTAGTTCTGTTGTAGTTTGTGTTTAGAAATTTATCAAAGTGATTAGCTATATGTCTAGTAGTATACATATTTCCACATTAGGCGTATATCCTAAACCAAAGTAAATTATACCTCTCGACACCTCGTCCTTAATTGAGCTGTTGCGCATCATCCTAATCAAATATACACCAAGGTCACCTAAACACTTGACAATCATAAAGATTTTATGATTGTGCCAACTCTTTAAAAGTATCTTAGTCTGATCTCAGCAAACATGGGACATCCGTCCCATTCTTTTCTAGGAAACGTACAATGTTCAATATCGGTTTTGCCCATACTGTAACCAGCCGTCTTTTTTTATCTCAAGTACCGATTTGGCTATATTGGCATCTTTTCGCTTGTCTATATCCTGGGCTGTTTTCTCTATGGACGGAATTCTGTCGTTATGTATATTTTACTGACACCACAAAATGCTTCTGGTGCCAAACAAAGTAACAGCAACTCTTGGTTCTAAATTTGGATGGGTCTGCTCCATCCGCTTCAAGAGATAATAAATGTGGTGCTGACTGTAACGTAGTTGTACAACAAATCAATCATTTCAAGGGGAACGCCCGCTCATTGGACTTAGTGGAAATAGCTGACGAAGTAAATAGATTGATTTTTTGAGTAGAAAGCTATTTCTGTAAGGGCGAATTCTCAAGCATAATCTTAAACACTTTTTAAAATTTACGTCAATAGTTTGGGCTGAGCTTGAGCCAGGAAGATAATATAGGTAGTATAGGACGGTCAGAAGATAATAGCAAAAGTGCACATAACATTAAACAATACCATTGAAAATTATGGTAAATGTCCTAGTTTTAAAGTAACGTTTTTATGGGAATGCGATTATTCCATATTTATTTCTAAAGGTTCGATAGAGATCAAACAATAATTATTGTTGTTGCAGCATGACTTAATGCAGTACCTATTAAAAATCAAAGAATAAAACATGCAAGTTGTTTATTTCCTACCTCTTATATTATAAACAACGCTTTTTTATAGTGGTAATGTGTTTTTCCAACATTCTTAACCAATAATCATAATTACTTACAGAGTGGTTCTTTGGCCTTGGAAACAGCATACCTGCATCTATTTTCAACTATGGCTCATAATTGGCAATATTTTATATGCGTTTTCTTCAATCTCACAAACATTATATGCAGGAACTAGCGCAAAATTTGATATAGAGTGGTCTTGAAAAAATTTCACATGCATACACGAACATGTCATTTCTACGTGCTTTCTGATCGGAATGGTTTAACAAAATATGTCTACCTATTGTTGGAAAGACTGACTGAAGTAAATAATTACCTACTAGAGAATTCTGAATAATTGCTACAGATCCATTTAAAAATGCTCGTCAAGAATTTCAAGACAAGGGTCTGGAAAATATTGGAAATAATTTTGACTTTGTCAAAAAAATTGTTATCTAATTCTCCACCTCAGTTGTATACTTTTTGAATAAGACCCTTTCAGCTCTGGACTTCTAAATTTAGTGACACTAAAAGAACTGGAAAATACTCGACGTTTCGAGGAACAAATCTGTTCCAATTGTCAACAACGAGAAATCTAAAAATTAAAATGGTTAGTTTGTTTGCCATATTGTCAAAGTCAATTCAAAATTTGATTAACTGTTACGGTTTTCATTGCATTTACTAACCATGTTAATTTTTTCTCGTTCTTGACAACAGGGGCAGATTTATTCTTTTTTATGGCAGTGGCACACACACTAGGGAGATCCTATGACACTCGACGAGCGGTGTGTGTGCGAAGATGTTGATTGACACGATTCTTGAATAGATGTAGGTTGTAATTTGGGGGACACAGATATCCTGGAAGTGAGTTCCATGCATGCGCTGCTGGGGCTGGGATGAGGCAAGTGAAAACCTGGGAACATCTGCTGTGAAAATATCTGTAAAAGATGGAGATCTCGGCCAGATTTTTGCGGTGTTCCAGCCTATCCAGATCATGGGTCAACTCCGGGTCGCCGACGAGACACACGGCTTTCTTCTGAATGGAATCCAGCAGCTTTAGGGTGTGCTTAAGTGCTGCATCCCAGATGTGTGAGCAATATTCTGAGCATGGTCTCATTTGCGCTTTGTAGAGCAAAAGCAGCTGCTGCGGTGTATATAGTTTTTGTTGCGAAATAGCGCAACAAGCTTCTGCGAGGCAGATTTTGCGATATTAACAACGTGGTCATGCCAAAACATATTGCTGTTGCCGAGACACCTAGTAGTGTCGAAAATTGACGAGGATAAAGGAATAGTCGATCCTGCCATAATGATGTCAGGGCCCGCCGTATTAGCTTTCTTGGGAAACGGGCTTTTGTTGCAATGAACTTTCTTCAAAATTTCTGTTGCCCCAAGTTCCGACTTTCTTGCTGCGGTGATAAATCTCAGTCGCTGGTAAAGGCTTTTCTGATCTAAATTGGGAGGTAATGCCCGAACTTCGAGCATTTTCCAGTTTAGAGTTTTCAGCTTCATGATGGTCACTAAATTAGCACTTGTGCAATTTACACCCTGAAGCCCGAGCTGGAGCGGCCTTATTCAAAAAGTATACAACTGAGATGGAGAAATAGGTAAACATTTGTCTGAGAAAGATGAATCCTCCACAACAATATCCAACTTTAATGTTTATAAAAAAGGTTAATTTAAAAAAAAAAACGGCAAAAACTAGATAAAATAAAATAATTCACACAATAATAAATCACAAATATTGATTTTAATAATTCTGTTTTATGGTACATAATTAATGCATTTTTAGTAGATCTATTAAATGAAACTGGAAATATTTTTCGCATGTTTTGCTTGTTTAAGGTTCAGTCCAGAAGGTGGGTGAGGGACACCAAATACTTCATCGTGACCGTTTATTCTTGATATAATCAAAATGAATTCGAGTGATTTATTAAATATTTTCTTATTTTAGACGTATAACTTTATACAATTGCATAAAATTAAATTTTAATTTCAAATCATCATCATGACCGGCTGTTCAAAAAATATTAAAACATTAAATTGAATTAATTCATAATACCGGCTGGTTTACAAACTAGGCGAACCTTAGTCATATAACTCCTGGACGTAAGTTACTGAATTATTTGGATGAATTTAATATATGTTTCTTTCTTGCAGTTTGCTGGTCTTTTGCTAGCAGTGTTCGTCATGGAACTGACCGTGGGCATCTGTGCTGCAGTCTTCAAAACAGACTACAAAGTCGAATTCAAAGAATCTCTTTCGGAATCGCTGAGGCATGTACTAACCAAGGCTAGAGACATGCCTAATTATTACGACGTATCATCAGCCAGAGATAGGGTAAGCGGGAACTTTGCTTTTATTATTATTAATGTTAAAAACTGTTATTCGATCATCAAAATAAATTATTTGATCGAATGGCAATCAAAACATATTTTAAGTAAAATGGAGAAACGAGCAGCAAAATAGATAGGAAATAACCAAACGAAAAATCTTAAGTATGAAAGTTTGGATTGGCTTCTGATCTAATTTTGCTTCTCGATTATTCTTTTTGTCACAAAAATATTGAATATTTTGCCGATTCGTTAAATAAAGGTTATTTCAATGCTCGAAGCATCTTTAACGAAGGTGAAAGTTTAAGTTTTTAAAAACATTGTGATATTTGCCAAGAATAAAGTACTGAAACAAATAATTCTATTCAGTGGTGCTCCATAAATTATAAGAGTTAGGCAAGGATTAAATTTAATGCACCATTACAGTACATTAAAAAATATAATTTTCTAATTTTTTATTAATAACAGGCTGTTATAAAGGAGTTGTTTTCTTCATTAGGGAAGCCAAAAAACATCTCAAATGAGTAGGCCTTTTTCGCGCTGTATAACAATCTTATCAAAGCAGTATTCCCTTGTGTATCTTAATGAAATTTTAATCCGCTAAAATGGTTCTATATTCTATCGACGTTAGCTATAAAAGGAAAATAATCAAACAGTGCGCAGGTGTTTCGTCGGTACCACTAAACAAATCATATACTTTGAGGGCCTATCTATGAATTCTTAATAAATTGTGGTTTTTACTAATTTTCAAATAAAATTCCGTTTCCAAAATTGAATTAATTCAGATATTCTAGAGAAAAACTTTATATTTCAATCTCAATTAAAGTATAGTCCCATGGCACTGGATAGCTCTTTTGATAAATATTTATGTGGTAATATTTATTTATAGCCTTCGGGAGGAGCTGGTCAATATGGAACTGCCTATGACGCCGTCGATGGGCGCGACAAGAACTATTGGGATGTGTTACAAAGACAAGTAAGTCTCTTTCGAAATAGTTATTTACATTACAAGCTGCGAAAGTTTACTTTTAGATGCGAGGTGTGTTTAAATAGCCGAGGCGAAGCGTAGCGTAGCCGATGCTATTTAAAAAACTCCAAGCACCTGAAAGGGCTTTCGCAGCGTGTAATGTATTAAACTTTTCATTCTCCCCTCTCGATTTCTTAAAATAAACATATTCAAATTTGATGCTGAAAGTCCCCAATCGATTGTAATAAAATTGATATAAGGCGGCTTATTGTTATAAAAATACCAGTATCACATAGTTGCTTGTTAACGTTACTAAGGTAACATTCATGTCAATTAAAAATTATTAGTTTGACATTTATCAAATAATAATATAAGGTCTGTTCTAGCAGCGATTTCAAACGGTTTCAAACCGTCCGGAGTTTGCGCATAACGATATAAACGTCGCTTATATGGCTATGCGCAAACTCCGTATGGTTTGGAACCGTTTGAAATCGCTGCTAGAACAAACCTATTATTGAATGGTTAAGTCACCGTCTATAGATATTCTAATAAGTCCGCTCACTCGAGCGTGCCGCGGAAAATTTCCCTCCTGCCTGCGCCAAACCCTCACCCATCGGCCTTGACATTGACGTGTGTCAATGTCACGGCTTAGCCGTGACTCAGTTTTCGCAAGTACTTCCGCGATCGGACGGTGTGAATTTATTTTTACGGAATAGTTTTCGCACGATTTACGCTATACGCTATTTAAAAAATATATATGGTTAAGATGGCTAAGGGTAGTTTTTCTTATTGTACTGTTGATGACTGTTATGTAACTACACGTGATCTCTCCTTCTTTCTCTTTTATGGAATTGGAAAAGAATTATTCCATTTTTATGAGACGAAGTGAATGAAGCTAACCGAAAGTTGATTGGATGACTAACCCAAACCAACAAAATCTATTAAAATTGATTATAACGTATCGGAACCGGTTCAAATGACTAAAATAAGTAAGGCTAAATGAAACTAACCGAAAGTTGATTGGATGACTAGCCCAAACTAACCAAATATATTAAAATTTGTTATAGCGTATCGGAACCGGATCAAATGACTAAAATAAGTTAAGACTATGTGAAACTAACCGAAAGTTAATTAGACGACTAATCAAAACAAACCAAATGTATTAAAATTGATTACAACGTATCGGAACCGGTTCAATGTATCAAATAAGATGAGACTAAGTGATTCGACGACTAACCCAAACTAACCGAATCTATTAAAATTGATTATAACCTAGCGGAACCGGTTGAATTCACTAAAATAAGTCGAGACAAAGTGAAACTAACTGAAAGTTGATTCGGGGACTAACCCAAATTAACCAAATCTATTAAAACTGATTATAACGTATCGGAACCGGTTCAAGTGTCTAAAATAAATTGACACTAAGTAAAATTAACCGAAAGTTAATTCGACGACTAACCCAATCTAACCAAATCTATAAAAATTGATTATAACCTATCGGAACTGGTTGATATGACTAAAATGAGTTGAGACAAAGTGAAACTAACTGAAAGCTGATTCGGCGACTAACCCAAACTAACCAAATCTATTAAAATTAGTTATAGCATATCGGATCCTGATCAAATGACTAAAATAAATCGAGACAATGTGAACCTAACCGAAAGTTGATTCGACGACTAACCCAATCTAACCAAATCTATTAAAATTGATTGTAACCTACCGGAACCGGTTGAAATGACTAAGATAAGTTAAGACAAAGTGAAACTATCTGAAAGTTGATTAGACGACTAACCAAAACTAACCAAATGTATTAAAATTGATTATAACATATAGGAACTGGTTCAAATGTCTCAAGTGAGTTGAGACTAAGTGAAACTAACCGGAAGTCGATTCGATGACTAACCCAAACTAACCAAATCTATTAAATTTGATTATAACCTAGCGGAACCGGTTGAATTCACTAAAATAAGTCGAGACAAAGTGAAACTAACTGAAACTTGATTCGGCGACTAACCCAAACTAACCAAATCTATTAAAATTGATTAAAACGTATCAGAACCGGTTCAAATGTCTAAAATAAGTTGAGACTAAGTGAAATTAACCGAAAGTTGATTCGACGACTAACCCAATCTAACCAAATCTATTAAAATTGATTATAACCTATCGAAACCGGTTGATAGGACTAAAATGAGTTGAGACAATGTGAAACAAACTGAAAGTTGATTCGGCGACTAACCCAAACTAACCAAATCTATTAAAATTGATAATAGCATATCGGATCCTGATCAAATGACTAAATATAAGTCGAGACAAAGTGAACCTAACCGAAAGTTGATTCGACGACTAACCCAATCTAAGCAAATCTATTAAAATTGATTGTAACCTACCGGAACCTGTTTAAATGACTAAAATAAGTTAAGACAAAGTGAAACTATCTGAAAGTTGATTAAACGACTAACCCAATCTAACCAAATCTATAAAAATTGATTATAACCTATCGGAACCGGTTGATATGACTAAAATGAGTTGAGACAAAGTGAAACTAACTGAAAGCTGATTCGGCGACTAACCCAAACTAACCAAATCTATTAAAATTAGTTAAAGCATATCGGATCCTGATCAAATGACTAAAATAAATCGAGACAAAGTGAACCTAACCGAAAATTGATTCGACGACTAACCCAATCTAACCCAATCTATTAAAATTGATTGTAACCTACCGGAACCGGTTGAAATGGCTAAAATAAGTTGAGACAAAGTGAAACTATCTGAATGTTGATTAGACGACTAACCAAAACTAACCAAATGTATTAAAATTGATTATAACATATCGGAACTGGTTCAAATGTCTCAAGTGAGTTGAGACTAAGTGAAACTAACCGAAAGTTGATTCGATGACTAACCCAAACTAACCAAATCTATTAAATTTGATTATAACCTAGCGGAACCGGTTGAATTCACTAAAATAAGTCGAGACAAAGTGAAACTAACTGAAAGTTGATTCGGCGACTAATCCAAACTAACCAAATCTATTAAAACTGGTTATAGCATATCGGATCCTGATCAAATGACTAAAATAAGTCGAGACAAAGTGAACCTAACCGAAAGTTGATTCGACGATTAACCCAATCTAACCAAATCTATTAAAATTGATTGTAACCTACCGGAACCTGTTGAAATGACTAAAATAAGTTAAGACAAAGTGAAACTATCTGAAACTTGATTAGACGACTAACCAAAAATAACCAAATGTATTAAAATTGATTATAACGTATCGGAACCGGTTCAAATGACTCAAGTAAGTTGAGACTAAGTGAAACTAACCGGAAGTTGATTCGATGACTAACCCAAAGTAACCAAATCTATTAAATTTGATTATAACCTAGCGGAACCGGTTGAATTCACTAAAATAAGTCGAGACAAAGTGAAACTAACTGAAAGTTGATTCGGCGACTAACCCATACTACCCAAATCTATTAAAATTGGTTATAGCATATCGGAACCTGATCAAAAGACTAAAATAAGTTGACTAAGTGAAACTAACATAAAGTTGATTAGACGATTAACCAAAACTAAACAAATGTATAAAAATTGATTATAAAAACGTATCGAAACCGGCTCATATAAATAAAATGAGTTGAAACTTGAGAAGTATTTACTTCAATCACGTGTCCTGTGCTACTCGCTACGCGCGCGTCAGTATCCCATATTAAGCAAACATAATCGAAACTAACTTTAATGAATCAAACAAGCGCATTGAGACGGGGGCGCTACACGCTTGACCAACCCTGCCTAACACTAAACTAAAATTAACCCCAACTAACAAATATAACCAAAAAAATAAAAATAAAACATGTCACCGACGGGAATCGAACCCGGGCCGTAGTATCACAAGCACAAAAGCTGATCGCAAAACGCAACTGCGCATGATTGCAAATAGTTATACCGCAGACGCTAGACGCTTGTATAGAAACGCAAGGAATATAAGGAAACAAAATACCTATAGTCAGCAAGAGAAATAATCATGCTCCTCAAATCCCCTTTTCGACCTTTTATATAGAGCAATGAATAATATCAATTATTATCAGCTTAATATCACTATCGCTTTGCCTCGCTTTAATAAGTTATATAAAATAATAATTTCAGGAATAATAGATATTATATAGATATATATTTTAAATTCAGCACAACACAACTATTGACTAACATAAAATTGTCAAACTGAGAAGTGTACCATTTTAATTTAAAACCTTATAGAATAATTAAAGAATTAATCTGGCAACATAGCATTGTCTACAAGCCTTTCATGCGCCGTCTGCGTTATTTCAATAAAAACAAAACAATACAAGTCGGCAGAGAAAAGTAGTAGCAATTACAGCAGATTTGTACACAAGTTTTTAATGATTTTTTATTAAAAAAAGTCACGAGTAGCACAGTATACGTGATAGAAGTGACTACTTCGTTAGCGAGTCTCAACTTATTTTACTTTTTTGAGCCGGTTCCGGTACATTATAATCAATTTTAATGGATTTGTTTAGTTTTGGTTAGTCGTCTAATCAAATTTCAGTTAGTTTCACTTAGTCACAACTTATTTTAGTCATTTGAGTCGGTTCCGATACGTTATAATCAACTTGAATACATTTGGTTAGTTGTCTAATCAACTTTAGGTTAATTTCACTTAGTCTTAACTTATTTTAGTCATTTGAGTCGGTTCCGATACGTTATAATCAATTTTAATAGATTTGGTTAGTTTGGGTTAGTCTCAACTTATTTTAGTCATTTGATGCGGTTCCGATACGCTATAACCAATTTTAATAGATTTGGTTACTTTGGGTTAGTCGCCGAATCAACTTTCAGTTAGTTTCACTTAGTCTCGTCTTATTATAGACATTTGAACTTTCGATACGTTATAATCAATTTTAATACATTTAGTTAGTCGTCTAATCAACATTCGGTTACTTTGTCTCAACTTATTTTAGTCATTTGATCAGGTTTCGATATGCTCTAACCAAATTTATTAGATCTGGTTAGTTTGGGTTAGTCGCCGAATCAACTTTCAGTTAGTTTCACTTTGTCTCAACTTATTCTAGTCATTTGAGTCGGTTCCGATCGTTATAATCAATTTTAATAGATTTGGTTATTTTGGGTTAGTCATCGAATCAACTTCCGGTTAGTTTCACTTAATCTCAACTTATTTTAGACATCTGATCCGGTTCGATACGATATAATCAATTTTAATACATTTGATTAGATGGTTAGTTTTAGTTAGTCGTGTAATGAACTTTCGGTTAGTTTCACTTAGTCTTAACTTATTTTAGTCATTTGAGTCGGTTCCGATACGTCATAATCAATTTTAATAGATTTGGTTAGTTTGGGTTAGTCGTCGAATCAACTTTCGGTTAGTTTCACTTAATCTCACTTATTTTAATCATTTGAACCGGTTCCGATATGTTATAATCTAAGATTTGGTTAGTTTGGGTGAGTCGCCGAATCAGATTTCGGTTAGTTTCACTTAGTCTCAACTCCTTTTAGTCATTTGAAGCAGTTCCGATGCGTCATAATCAATTTTAATAGATTTGGGTTAGTCGTCCAATCAACTTTCGGTTAGTTTCACTTCGTCTCATAAAAATTGATTAATTCTTTACCGATTCCATAAAAGAGAAAGAGGAAGAGAGAGAGTCATATGCTTTATCTCTCTTGCGAGACGAAAATTCCAAATCGTGTCGTTACATGCATGGCTTTGAAAAATCACTTTCATGAATCCAAAGAATATCAAAATAGCGTAAAATTTGTGGATTTCTAATATTTACCTTCGTCCAAATTATGTATATAAGTTGAGTTATATATGAGTATAAGTGAGTTTGATCGCTGTTTTAACCACTAATTAAGAATAAAAAAACCCTAGATGGAAAACACTTTTAATGCTTGGATTAAGTTATGGGTGTGGCACAGGTTAGTTGGTGTTTTCATTTTTTTTTAAAGACGACATCCACTGTGACAACGCATTTTTGTCATATTAATAACAAAATGTAATAAAATATCGATACCTATCGACAGCCGAAAATATCAGGTTAAAATTATTCCATTGTCGCTATTTTCCTGTTATATTTTGTAACTTGTGTTCGTAATTAAACAATACAAGTTGTACCTATTGGTATTTTTATCCATATCGTAGATAATATTTCGTTTATTATTTACTTATTTATTATAATACTAAGTAACTATTACAAAGTAGTATCATTAATGAGCTATAAATGAGACAGATAATGTCAATAGTTGTTCATAACAAATAAATAATCCAAACATTAATACGTGATCATATTCATATCATTTATTCCTAATAGAACGCTCCCCGTATAAAAATAATCGAGCGGCAGTTCATATTGATCGCACACCGTAGCTGCACTCATTCGTTTACTGCACAGTGGCCGTGTGTGTTCAAGGTCAACGGCAGTATTTTCCACGGCATGCTGGAGTGAGCGGACTTATTAGAATATCTATAGACGGTGGTTAAGTTGATAAATTTGGTATTTAGCGAGAGTTTAACAAAATATGAGTTCTATTGAAGCATCAAGAAATTAATAATTATTCTCGTTGCATTGAAGATGCAGCGAATATTGCGTGCAGTTGTAGTTCGTTACCAGATAAATCTAAAAATCGGTACAGTCAAGTCTATGAAAATTTCGTTAAATGGTGTACAACTACAGATGTGTCCCTAATAACGTAAGACGCATTATTGGCAGTGCCGCCGTTGCTTTTGGACAAGATTTCAATCAACATTTGCCATTAAATATTTCAGGTTCATATAACAATTGTAAATTTGCATTTAATTTTTATTCTAAATAACGTTTGACATTGACAACGTTGACTAGACATTTTAATTTTTTTCGTCACCGGCACGAAAGTTTTTCGTACTTAGCAACCTAGCATGTTTTACTTTCGCTTTCGCTTGACCTTTTAAAACAGAAAATTATAATTTCGTAGAGGGGAAAATGAAAAATAAATATGTATATCGTTCAAAATATGAAATACATTAAAGTTAGTTGGCACTAGGCAAATTTCGGTTAGTATGAATACGCCTTCGGGTGATTATTACAGTCAAACCGACCATACATCACATGGTACGTACCCGTGACGCTATGTCCGGAATTCGGATCGATTGCGGTATCTCTCATTTATCGAATAAAAAAATCAGATAAATTAGATATATTCAGGGTAAAGGTCTCTTTGCAAAAATTGAAATTATCGATATTCCTTTGAGTTTTCTCTTGACCTTATTTAAAATATTATTCAAATAAAAATATCATTTTTTCGCAGCATTTTTCTTCCGCTATAAATTGACGGAATCAAATTTTTGATCTGACTATTCGTACTCGGACCATCACAAAGAACTCGAAAATTTGAAATACGAACCTAGAGTTTTATTTCCTTTTTGAGGATTCATCGAACTTTCAAAATAATCTTATTTTACGATCAATCGTTATAACTAGAGTTCTTGCATCTCAGGTAGCATGTTAAATAGAAATAGAAGAACTCCTTATCTGAATCATGGCCTCATATACGGCAAGTGTGATTTATTGTCACAAAAAAATAAATAAAATACTATATCAATATTTAAAAACTTAAAGATCCTGATGATGGTGGCTGGAATACGATACGTTCTACTAAAAATCAGATATCACCAATTTATAGAAAATAAAACGTTGCTTTGTCCAAATACATTTAATTTTTAGTAATACATATTTGAATAACGACATAAAATTAAAATTAAAATCGAAAATTTCAGATTTTTTTATATTTTCGAAAATGAGTAACATTTTCGAAGTTTTGAAGGTTAGTATACTCTTTTTATTCGATTATTCACAATCCATTTATTTAACTAAATATATTAATCTTAAATTTGACTCATATAAGCTCAGGTAGTGTCAATGCTCTTATCATTGTCATAACATAAGTCGCGGCTATCCATCTTAACATTCTTCCCAAATTATTATTGGTAATTCTCTAGCTAGCTTGTAGATTGATCGAATTTTGTAACACTATTTATTGCATCTGATTGATAAATTTCTCATTGACAAAATATAATGCAGTGTAGATATTAAGCAATAATAAATACCCATGAGGCCTTTTTACTGATACGCATAAATAGGAAATTGCATCATAATCATTGTACGATGAAACTTTTTCTACTTCTTCTTATCACGCCTTGCATCAGCAGGACAAAATATTTCCGTAGAAGAGCGGTCAAATCATCGTCTAAATTTCTTTAGTCATAAGTTTGTTCTGTGGCCTCCCACTGATCTCTTTTCTTGTCCTCTATTATGAGTTAGGGCAACTCGCATCTTTAATCTCTCAGCACATGTCCCAGATGCTATATTTTCCTTTCTTAGATGGTATTTAGTAACTGTTTTTGTTTGTGCATGAGTTAGTAATCTTCTGCACGCATGAAGTTCGCACTATCCGTCTATATATGTACATTTGGAAGGCTTCTGTATCTGGTCCAAAAAGTGGTCATTCCGTTAAAATGCCACTGTTCAAAACAGGTTCTCTCTCTAAAATGTGGGAACTACCGCACCATAGATGTGATCCCTCATGCCAATAAAGTTATGCTCACTGTCTTAAATCAAAGGCTGAGAACATTCCTCTTCCCTCAAATATCAGACAATCGGACTGGGTTTGTGCTAGACAAAGGAACCCGAGAACATATTTTAAACGTTCGACAAATTACTGAAAAAACCACTAAATTCAACATTAGGCTGCTCATGTGTTTTGTGGACTACAGGAAAGCTTTCGACCAAGTTAAATGAACCAAACTATGGGCCATACTCATCGAGATGGGAACACCTACACACCTTGTGCATTTAGTCCAACAACTATGCAAAGCGAATTCAGCGACGGTATGGGTCAACAACACTCCGTCCGATACCTTCTCGACTGCGGCTGGAGTGAGGCAAGGATGTATCCTTTCTCCGCTTCTATATAGCGAGCATATTATGAGGGAGGTGTTGGAGAATTGGGCTAGTGGTATCGCAGTTGATGGTAGGAAAATCAATAATTTGAGATACGTCGACGATACGCTTATAGTCGCGAGGGATGAGCAAGAACTTGGGAACATCATGCAAACAATGGAAAAACGAAGTAGAATATACGGATTAGAAATTAAAGTTTCGAAGACCAAAGTAATGATCGTAGACCGCCTCAATAACAATAATCCTGGAATCACGAATGTCACGGGATTCGAGGTGGTCAACCGGTTTAAGCACTTGGGATTCATGGTGACAAATACAGTAGAGTGTGATCCAGAAACCCGTAAGAGAATTGCTATGGCGAGATGTGCAATGGCGAAGCTCGAGCATATTTGAAAAGATACAGCTATCACTGGTAGATCTAAACTGCGACTTCTGTAGTCGCTAGTGTTCCTCATCGCGACTTATGCATCGAGGTAGTGCAAATGTGGTGCTATAGACGGCCGCTTCGAGTACCATGGACTGCATATCGCACCAACGACCCGTTCCTCAAGCAACTTAACGCAAAACTAGATTGTTGGCACGTATCAGTCGGCAATATTTGAAATACTTTGAGCACATCGCCAGGAAACCAGAGGCAATAGAAAGACTGATCATTCAAGATAAAATCGTAGGCCGAAGACCAAGAGGACGATCACCGATGCGGAGAGTAGACCAACTAAAAACCCTAACAAGAGAGAGCTTGCACCAGGCGACCCATCACGCGTAGAACAGGAGCTCTTGAAAAGAGATGGTGCAGAGAGCTGCATCAGTCACATCATAATGCCACCATACCCTTACGAAGAGTTGGACTGAGAGAGACATAGAGTATGTCAACTCCAAGTCAGGTTTTCGGTCTGCCATTTGAAAAAAGTGATGGCAACTTGGAAATTATTTTCTACGCAAGACTATGCCAATCTGTCTCTTTCGTCTTTTCTTGCTTGCTTTTATATCATCTTTATCGGCGCTCCATCCGATAACCATCAATATTTCGCCTTTTATTGTGAGTAGCATTACTTCCTCTATTTTGTTGTAAAATTCTTCGTTTCCCTGATCTGATTTGTCACCTGTTAGAACATAAATCTAAATTATATTTAAGTTGTGGGTTGTTTGTAATTTTAATAAAGCCACTCTGTCGCTCAAAGGGGCAATGTGTGTAGCCGATTACGCTATTCTGCAGGAAACGAGAATTGGTGTTCTGGATCAATTTCTCCCGAATAATAAATATATTCTTTATTTATTTTTTTGCTTTCCGGAACTGGGCTATCCTTTTTCGCTCAGTTCCAGAATATCGATGTTCAATCTGTTCACCTCAGCTTCAGTGCTTGCAAGTTTCCCTGTTATAAGTGTAGCTACGTACATTCTAGGTGGCAATACTCGGTCATATATTTGTATCTTCTGTTTCGATGATCTTTTATAGTAATTAACGAGGGGATGAATGAATGAATGATCTTGCGGGTATTAGTACACTGCGATCTATATAGATATATGGTGTCCCCCTTCCTTGGTGTTTTCGTTGATGTGATTCTCAATCAGAGTACCTCATCCAGTTTCAGTGCTTTGATAAAAGCAAGTAGTCTGGATGGTTCTATGGATGGAAGTTTCTCCTGTTCGACGATGCAGCACCCGAAGCAGGCCATTCGTCTTTTCGCGACCGCCTCGCACTCCGTGAGTAGGTATTCCGGGCTTTCCTCCCCCTCCTCACAGAACCGGCCACTGTCCTCGTTTTCAATTTTTATTCTCTCAAGGTGCTTTCTCAACAGGCAGTGGCCCGTAAGAAAGCCGCTGAGGATGCGGAGATTGTTTTTACTCAGTGTTATAAGTTTTTTTTTATCTTCCTGGTGAGGGGGTCCTAAAAACATCTTTGATTACCTTAATCCTGGAAGACCTTCCCATAGACTGATCCATTTGGTTCGCTCTTCTTTCCTAAATTATTTCTTGTAGGTCTACATCCCTATGCCACAGGTTTCGGTCTTAAAAGCAGAGTTTGTGCTCCTACTTTTGCCAATTGGTCTGCTTTTTGGTGCCTTCTATACCAGCGTGTCCTGGTATTTATTGAAGGTCTAGTTTGTTATTCTTGCCTAGTTCGTTTAGCCTATTTAGCTATTCCCAAACCATTCTGGAGCTGATTGTTGATGAGCTCAGCGCTTTGATGGCTGCTTGACTGTCTGAGAAGGCGACAATCTCTTTATTCCTATAGTCTCTGTCGAGGTTGAACTGCGCACATCTTCCTATGCCGTTAATTTCCACCTGGAATATGTTCGGATGTTTTCCCATTACTTCGGAGAATTTGATTCCTGGCCCAAATACTCCGGCTCCGGTCTCCTGTTCGGTTCTTGACCCATCTGTATACCATTTCATGGCACTTTGCCGCAATGTGAAAATGCAAGTTGTGTGTTCTTCTTCTATTCTTCTCTACCTCTTATCACGACCGTGAAGTGTGAAGTATTTTTCAGTGTTGTATGTTTTGACTATATGGTCCCTGGGGAATCCAAGAAGTGGTACATGCTTTGTCAGGGATGTTAATTCACTCTTTCTATGCCATCCTCCCTCGCCCGCTCCCTCTCTTGTGATTCGAGGAGTTTCTTTACACCCTCCCCCACTTAAAGGGTGCCCCGGACTGAGGGTAATTTTTTTGTGTTGCTTGCCATTTGAACTTTTGGAAAAAAGTATAATAATGTAAGTCTTCCTTTCCTTTTCTATATCGCAGTGGGAAAACCGTTTTCTATGTTCGGTACTGTACCGTCTTGAAGTCATTCTTCTCGTGCTATAGCCTGGTGTTGATGAAACTTTTGCCTTTCATTGGCGCAAGTTTTGGTCTGCTCAGAGGATTTTATTTCCTCAGTACCACTTATATCTGGGATAAGTGTGGGGCTGCGGCAAACTAAAATAACGATATGCAAGCAAATATTTAAGAATGTTAGGAAGAGCAGTGCTGATTAACGCTCACTGACAATAAAGTACTATAGACGATCTATTTTTACTGTTATAACTGAGAAAAGCTATGTATTTAAATTAGTTCATGAGTTTGTTGCAGATCTATCTTAATTACTTTGTAGAATTAAACCATTTTACAAAAATGGTCATGGTACGTATGTGCAACGAGATTAAGATTAGTGCTGTCGACATTCGGTCAGATCGAGACAAAATATTAGCAAATCTCGTCTATAACCTGTGCTGACAGAATGCTAGTATCATTTCGTGTCCCTATTTTCTTAAATAAGGAGAGGTACTTGTCTTTATGAATTTTCACCTTCAGAAAAATCAAAAATAACTATTACCCAGAATATTTCCCAATACTAATAAAGCATAACAACATAAAAAAACAAATAAAATATTATCGTGCATTGTTCTCAAATCAATAAATTTTTACTGAATACCAAAAATATATTATTACTGAATTTGCAAAATGAAAAGTCGTGTCTTAACAGAAATAACTTCCGTAATAGTAATTAGAATCCATCAAATTGATGGTATATTTCTAAAGCTTTTTAGGTCAACAATCAAAAATTACATTATTTTCAGGAAATTAGTTTTGTATTTAGTTTGAAATGTAATAATAATTACTTGTACTAAGAAAAATATCACTGTCACTTCAATACCTTTGCAAGTTCAAGTTCGAAATAAACAATTTCCATTTGGGAATACAAAAGTTCAAATTGAGAACTATCAAATCCAACATGGTAGTAATCAAGAACACATTGGAATTAAATAAATTCAAATTTAGATTAAATAATTTCAAAATGAGATATGTTATATAAAGATAACTACATTGTAACAACAGTAGTATTACTTAATGAATTACTAACTTAATTTATCAAAAAGAAAACAGTTCGGAAAGAGATTGACCATATTTAATGCATCCCATATGAACCTCTGAAGGGGTGTTATAAATTTAATGTTGGCCACTGTAAGCTCCACGGTGATATTTGTCCGGATGACATTTTCAAATCTTTGCAAGCGGTGCATTGTTTTGAGTAATATTTTTTCTCAATAAAAAATCAGGCGCCTGTATGACTAAGTCTTCTCTTACACCCGCTTTTAAATTCGACCATCCAAGTTCTATAGGATTGAACATTCGACTGTAAGGGAGGAGTCTTAGTAAATGATGATGTTTAGATTCATTTTATAAAAACATGGTCTTCAATAGAAACATGATAAAGTACATGACCGACTACAGATACCACTGGTGACTGGTACATAGTTTGGGCGTTTCGTAAACATTCACATACAAATGGATTTGTTTCTTCTTTCTCGAATGCTCCTCTTCAAATTGCATGTTGTCTATGCAACCAATTACCTGAATGTTCGAACTTCTGCTAGCCGCTGCGATAAAATATAAGACCATCAAGTACCTTTATTAGACCTGTCCTTTCTCCTGTATAGGAATAAATTGTCGTTTGTCTCATCCATATAAAGAATAGGCACAATTTCTGCTCGGAAATCTAACAGCTTGCGAGACTATTAACTTTGTTTTGTTTTCTTCACTATTCGCTCATTTGGGCTCCCTTCTTATGTGTTTTATTGTATACACTAGGTCATCTAAATCTTGTCATAAATACTCTGTGGTCTTATTAATTTGCTATTCAATTAGAAAGTTTTCTTTCATTTGTGGATTTTCCTCGACATCTTCTTCATGTACCGTCTCCTTTTCGGAGGTTGCCTATCATCATTGCTATTTTGATTTTGGAAGCATTAGAAGACGTGACATTAAACCATTATCGCAGGTTCCTAAGCCAGGATATTCATCTCCTTCCAATAGATCTTTCTTTCACGATTTTTCCTTGGATTATGAGTTTGAAGAATCTCATACTTTGGACCTCTCGTGATGTAGCCGAGATATTGCAATTTTCTTTGTTTTACTTTTTGTACTCTACGCCTTTCCCCATTCTTCTCAGAGCTTCCACGCTCGTCACATGTTCTGTTCATGACTTTCTCAACATCCTTCGGTAGGCCCACATCCCGAAGGCTTCTAGTGTCTGCTGGGAATACACGTTGAGGGTCCAAGCCTTTACACCATACAAAAGGACTTTAGGTAGTCACCTCTCTCCAGCTTTGTGCCTTCCACGTACAGATTATCATTGGGCACAGTTTTGGTGATAGTCATGTATTTGGTCTTCTTAAAATTGTATGTCAGACCGTATTCTCGACTAGCGGCGATGACATTATTCAACATATTCCGAAGGTCTTGCATGTTTTCGGCGAAAAGAATGCAAATTGTTCAGTGGAATACCGTTAACACGCATTCCACCGCCATCATTTTTGAGGGCTCTAGTGAAGATCTATTTTGAGTAAATGTTGAAGAGAATTGGGTGAAAGAACGCACCCTTGTCAGATTCCTCGCTTCCTTCCTCAACATACCGTTCCATAGAAGCGTGATGTTCACGGGTAGTTGTATATCATTCTCTTCCACCTCGGTCTGTCTCCACTTGATCTTGTGAATTTACCCAATGATATGCGGTCCATTTCTTCACATTCAGTGTACTAGCAAGTTATCCTCAATCTCAGTTTTATTGTTTATTGCTTTTTAACATTTTTAGTTTCTACTTTCTTAACATAATACATTTTCAAAATATATTGATGCACTTTTAGCCAAAATCTCAATTTGAATTTGTTTAATTCCAATTTATTCTTGATTGCTCCCAAATTGGACTTTATTGTTCTCAATATGAAATTGTTTATTTCCAAATTGAACTTGAAAAGGTATTGTAGTTCTACAAAAGTCAATAGTTTTGTATTTCTTGAGTTTTATTAACAGTTTATCAAGCAAAACAGATGCATGGAAGAAAAATCTGATTATCATGGACCCAAAAGTTACAAATAATGACAAAAAAACTGGCATTGGCAAAAAATGCTTCAGTGAGATTTTGATTAAGATATATAATATAGTGCGGTATGGGCGTTATTACAAGACCGAATAGCATTAATTCCACGAGTGCTACAGTATGCCATACTGCATGTGTAGGATAACATTTTATCTACGGTCCTTTAAATAAGAAATATAACATTAAATTTAATTTTAAATGAGAAACAATCAAACCTTGATATTGAATTCTGATTTCGACATGTTGTCAAATGGATCATTAAGAAATGGGTTCCATAATAAGAGTCATTGCATCGCTAGTAATATAATGATTATTTTACGTAACTAAAATATGTCAAGTTGAATGACGTAAGTATTAACCACTTATTATGTAAGTCGTAGATAAAATATTTTAAATAACAGCAAAACTATCAAGCAAAAAATACAAGCAGGAAAACTTCATAAAATATATGTATGACGTACATAGTAAGAGCTTAATATAACATTCATTTTGACTAATTTCAGTTACGTTGTAAGAATCATTGCATCTCTATTTATGTAAGGAATTCATTACTTCATTAGTGAAGTAATGAGTCTTATTATCTACATAATTTTTTAATAATCGATGTGCAACCTCCTCGCGAAAATATTTCCCACTCGACTCATACCGGACCTATAATGTAAATAACTATTGCATATATTGTCCCCAGAAAAGTCCCCATCGCAAAATGTGGGGACATTTTTCATTATTGATTTTTTTGATTTTTTTTACCTAACGTTATTAAATAAATAAAAATGAGTGTAGTCATTACTATGTCATAAGATTAAAAAGACGTCATTTCCAGGTTTTCAGTCAAACGAACAAGCATGCAACAACAATATTCCCATTCAAAAAAAAAGGTCACTTTACACACTAGTTGCATAAATAAGCATTTTGTATGATGTAGAGTTTTGGAATAAATACCCGTTTTTCTTTATGCGCCAACTTTTATCGTCAATTAATGTCTCAAATAATAAACGCGTTTTCCATATGGAATCCTGACTTTTTGCTAACACAGTACATAATAAGTAGATATTTCCAGGAATCAATTTGTATGGATACGCATAGTTTTAATCTTCAGAAACTTTACGTCAACATGAGAGTATTCAAATCTATTGGATCTGTTACCTATTTAAAATGAGTTGTTTGTATATTAAATGATATTTTTTAGTTCAAATGTTGTGGTGTCGATGGACCAAAGGACTGGCCCGATAACATCAGACCGATCTCTTGTTGTTTGGACAAATTTTGTTGGGGAGACACCGCTGTTTATCATCAAGTTGGATGTTACGATACTCTGGTCGAGAAAATACACGCTAGCACGACAGTCTTGGTATATGTTGGTGTTGGGATTGCATTTGTAGAGGTAAGATCTATACAAAAATTATTTATCTTCTCTTAACGTCCTTTGATAAACATGCTAGATGCCAAGAGCAATTTCCAAGACTTCACAATTTCTTTGATATTTTTTTTAAAGTATGGCTGTCTAGCATTTTTGTCAAAAGAAATTGCTAATCAACAGTAACGCAAGTGCTTTCTAACAGACTCTTTAGCAAAATGCTTCCTAACCATATTTATTGATAGTGTTTTGTAGCTTATAATAACTTTCTTGTGATATTCTTACATTCTTAAATATAAGCAATACATTTTGAGCCCCGTCAGTCTCTAAAATGGACTTCTAGAAAAATCTTGATAATCACCTGGCTATAAGCCATATAAGTTCTGATGTCTATTTTTCTCCTCTTCATTTTTTTTTTCAAATGAGATATTACTACTTGTGGCACCTCATGGAAAGCTCATGAAAAGCTCACCCAAAAAGAAAATTGGCCATGCTAACTCTTTGACGTGTGCTACAAATGTGTATAAAGACTTACTGCACAATTTGTTTCAAAATTTATTGTGGAGATCTAACGACCACGCGCTTTACCAAATTTACTTCAACAGTTAAGTTTAGATTTAAAAGAATATTTAGATAATCCTGCAAAAAAAATACATTAATCTAGTTTAATATCAATAATCCTTATTAATTCAAAAGTCGTACGAAATGCACTTCATTCACTTCTTGACAAATAGCTAATCGGTTATAAAACTTTCTCAGAACCTGAGGTGTTATTAATCTGATTTATTGTCTAATTCGATGTTGCAGTTCTTCAATATTTCTAGGCTTTGTAGCATAGACTTCGCTTTTTAAATAGATCGCTAGATAAAAATCTGAAGGTATTAAGTCAGGCGATCATGCTGGCCATTCAATAATACCTCTTTACCAAGTCTATATGCCAGCGAAAGAGGTATTCAGGTAGTTCCGCACGTTAGCCTGTTGGATAAAGTCTTGCGTCCAAACTATTATTTCCGGTTGGGAATCTATTCTGAGCTCGAAGCTTCTTGCAAAAATTACAAATATCTATTGCCTCCAATGATTTCAGCTCACACATTAATGTTGATGTTGAGTATGTTGCTCAACAATCCAGTACGGTTTTCTTCGGCATAGTATCAGCAATTCCTAGTCGTTAAAATCAACATTTGGTTTATTCTAAAGGAAATTTACCGACCGAAGAACAAAATAATAATAAAGTACTTACTTCGCCATTTAAAGTGAAAGTGGATTCATGGAAGAACAAACGCCAATCTGGAAGCATATGCCTACCTATTCATCGTTGTCTCGCAAAGTACTACTCGCTAATCAGGATCATCCTTAAATAACTCTTTGACTGGTTTCATTTTGACTGGGCGTTTTCCTGCTGTTTTGAATTTTTTTACGAGGTTCTGTGACAGAGTGAGTACTCTCGATCTACTGGTGAGGCATTGAGTTTTGTCTCGCCGTCCTCGCGTACCGTTGCCACGTTTTGGTGCCCTTTTAATTGCGCCTTTATCCCTTCGACCGGAATATTATTGTAGCCAGTGTGTTGCGTTACAGTCAGAAGACCAGAGCAAAACATAAGAAGATAATGTTGGCAATTGGAAAAAAGAAGATGTGAAGAGATGCGATTTTGAAACCATCAATAATAGCTGATCAAATGACAAGGTAATATTCGATGTCAAGACATCCCAAAATTCCCTTTCAGTCAGGGTCAGATAACTTGCAAAAATGAAAAAGTGCGTAAAAAGCGCTACCTGTCCGAAAAGTCTTCACTTTCGTCAAGAGATTGTCCTTTAAGAGTTATAAGTGAGTTTAAGTTCAAATTTTAAACAAGTATTCACTACCCCTGAAATTAAAGAGATGAAAGTTACACCTACAAAGAAACCATTGAACTATAGAGCGCAGGATGTGAGGAAAGTCTTTTTCATGGAAGATGAAGAAAGCACATAAAGTAAGACAGGCAATAAACATTAAACGCACACAAAGTAAAGAGACAAAGTTATCGAGAAATGGTACTGTTACCTATGTGATGAAGAGAAAGTCGCAGATATGCGACTGTTAATATGTGTCTGAGGAATATCGACGAAATATGTAATATTTTTGCCGATACCTTATTTGCTAAATGAGCCATAGAAAGAACTCATGTTGGGATTTATTAATAACCCATAATGAGGCTAAGCTAAGAGGTAAGCGGCAAATAGAGCTGAGAAGCGCGGTGCTCTTCACCAGCGGCAACTTCGGCCTGAGTACATTGACAGTCTTCTTATTCAATCATTCTGAAGATATCTATTTTTAAAGTTTCAGTTAAGTAAGTCATTTTGACACGACAAGAATTTTGAATCTTTTCAAATAAATTAATAACTATGGAGATGTTGTTTAAAGATATGCTTGGTTAATGTCAGTATTAGGCTTAGCGCCCACAGATGTGATGCGGGTACGGCGACGGCGCCGGCGCAGCGTGGTTCTGGCGAGTGACAGTGGCAAAGATAATGTAAATAAATCGGGCCACGCCATAAGCCATTACCTCTTCTGTGGGGGCTGGGCCTTAATTGGTAGGTGTTGGTCCTAGCTAAAGAGTAGAAAATTTTGAGATTATATGGGCAAGACTGAATGGTTGATCTGTTTTTTCTTTTGTAAGAAATGCAGAAATAAATATTTCCAGGTTTTGCAAAAAAAATTGCACTTTGCGCACACACAAAAAATTTGAGTTGGCATTATTGAGTGTTTATTGAATATAGAGGTCTTGGAGCTTTGATTTTTGTTTCCATTTTGAGAGGTCTTGACACATTTTGTAATCCTAACTGTCAAATAAATAGCAAGGTCAATTTTCTTTTTGAAAAAGCTTTCCTGCAAGATGCTACACGTGATATCATCTCCTTGGATAAACTAAAGTGAAAGTAGGTTTCATCTCGTAAAGCCGGCTGAAAAAAAAAACGTTATTTGGTATCAATATTAAGCTCACAAAAAATCTCAGTTAACATGTTTTTCCTGAATATGTTTCCTTAATTTCTAGGAAATAGTTCCCACCCTGTATAACCTCGCTTGTAACTCTTATTTATTACAGACAGAGATAGCAACAGAATGACATGCCTTTTAGCTTAGAATAATGGCTAATTTCAAACTATTATATCTTAACAATAACAATTATATACCTACTTCTAATTCGGTCATTGTTGGATTTAACCTCTCTCTGCACTATGTGTCTGTGCTTTCATCAAATAATCTAAGCTTTTCAATTAACCACTACCTCTCTCATTAGCGCACTTCATGAATAACTCTGCTTGCTTTTTTATATTACACCACTTAATTACTAACTATGAATATTTTATTTCACTGCAACTTTGTACATTCAATTGAAACATATTTGTCCACTAAAGATTTATTTTGTTATTCGATAATAAATATACCTGAAGCTTCAATAACGTTAAAAATTAAATTGTTTATTTATCTGTCAACCAATCAATCAGATTACACTATTCATTTCACTCCTTTAATATTCCCGCACATGGGATGGAGTTTTGTTTTTTCGTGTTTTTAAGTAATGACGTCGTTATCAATTCATAGTATAGATCCCGTGATACGTGAAAAGTATTCCAACGAAAATGCACGTGATTAGTATTAGACCGGATACGCTGACGCTGTTAATGTGAATTAATTACTTTGAAACATCACAATTGAGATAAATTTAGTTTGCAGCATTCTCATGTCTTCAATTTGACCAAACGAACACTTACTCAGTTAACTCGTGAATAATACTGAATATCGATTCTGAGTGCACTCTAATACTATATTATCAATTTTCTTTATTACGTGGCATAAATTAAATTATAGTTCACTTTAGGATATTCAATAAACCAAGTAACATAAAAATGAGCGTAATTCATTCGAGGAGGCAAAAGAAGATATATCGAAACCTAAAAATTCGTTTGGCATCAATATTCACCAAAGTGACAAATATGCTTGAACACAGATTTCGTGGGTCAAATATTAAGCCGCTGATACATTGGAACATTGCCGTTCGCTCGCATTCGTTTGCGTTGTTACCCGCTTGCTGGAAACGTTCCTCAAGGCTTGCCACACTTGAACGAATGACTGAAATGTTTGCATCGACACCGTTCCATCAATTCGCGACCTTAAAGAAAACTGATCATGATTCTTTTTTATATGCGTCCACACTATATTTCTGCATTCGCCACAAGGCATTTCCTTTTGATCTTTTTAATTTACCAACAGGCGACGGGAAACGTTCGTTCGCTGACCCTTCGCGGTCATTTGCGCCCTCATAAAATCGCTGGAAATGACCGTCCACACCTGCGCACGGGGGCGAATCCTCAGCAATGTGAACGAATGGAAATCTTCGTTTCAATGTGTCAGCGGCTTCATATTGTTCTAATAGTAAATAAATATCTTCGTTATTAGTATTGATTTTATTAAAGTCAATTACTATCAACATCTTCGCACACACACCGCTCGTCGGGCGTCATAGGATCTCCCTTTAGTGTGTGTGTCACTGCCATTAAAAAAAATTGTAAATAATCGATAATAAATCTTATTTCTGAGTGAAATATTGGGAAAAAGTTCTCACGGGAAGTGTTAACTATAAACTAACAATTTGCTGATCGATTTTTTAAAAAAAAAACGAAGTTTCTAAAAAAATAGACAAAATATCTAACAACATAGACATAAACTTAAGAGTGTAATTAAAACAAAACAACACGTTCCTAAACATAATTTATATTGAAACAAAATAGCACGTTCCTAAATACATTTTGAACATAATTTATCTATTTGTTTTATTTGTATTTTTATTTTTTTTATCTTAAATAATGAAGGGTCATTGTATGCCACTTTTGCAAAAGGCAAGAGGCACGTTTTTGGTTCTGGTGCCCAGCGTATCTTAGGCAGTGAAAATTCTGAAGCAGACAATTTTTTTTGATCTAGTATTATATAGTGGTAAAATAGACACTTCAGTAAAAGAGTCGTTGCTATGATGAAGCATATAATATATTTTATTTGCAAATTTTAACTGCCTTACCCAAGCATAACGAACTTTTTAAAATCAAGCGATTTTGATGCTTCTTTGTAATGTTTAAAAATCTTGATGCTTCATGTGAAAAACTAAGAATGGTATTTCTGGTTAACGGCATGCAGAAGTACTAATAACCTCACAGGGCGAAAAATTTCCATACCAGAAAGCTTTTTTCAATTTGGCTATGCAAATTACTGAACTCACTTAGGCAAATCTCAGTAGGCGCGTCCACGTCGCGGGGGTGGGCCCGACTCAAATGAGTCGGTGGCTGAGTTCTACTGGGGACCCAGTGTTGCGGGGTATAACGCATCACCCTTGCCCAGGGATACGGGTGAAGTGCACAACGACGAAGGTGGTGGAGAAGAGGAACTTCGGAACAGTGAATTCGGCGGTAGCGGCATCCCCTCCTTTTAGGGTCACATAAAAGGAACCGAATATCTGCCGGGATACGCAGTTCCTTCTTGCTGACCAACAGCTTCGGGTGGAGGAGTCAGCAAGAGTAGGGCACTCACTTGCCCTAGGGTTGAGAAACCAACCCTAAAGACGGAAGAATCTCTCAAGAGATCAACGGCATGTGGATGCAGAAGGCAAGGGGAAACCACTGCATTAAAGACCGTAATGGTATCCTTTGTACAATCATCACAGCAAGCATGAATGTGTTCAAAACCAAATTTTCCGGAGTTAAAAGCTCCCCAATCGGATCTCCGGGGGGAGCAGTGGAGAACCAGGTCATGAAATCAAAGATCAGTAATATGAAGATCGGAACGTGGAATGTAAGAAGTCTGTTTGCAGCAGGAAAACTAGACAATGTAGCAAGAGAAATGTCAAGACTCAACATGAACATATTAGGAATAAGCGACGTGTGATGGCCAGGCAGTGGCAACTGTAAAACAGAGAACGGGGTTTTCTATTATTCGGGAAGTAGTGACCCAAAACATCAGTATGGAGTTGGAGTCATTGTAGATATGATCACCAATGCATCAGTTCTGAGCTTTACACCATACTCAGAAAGAGTCATGATGCTTCAGCTAAAAACATATACAGGAAACTTGAACATCATACAAGTATATGCACCGACTGCAGAGAAGGAAGTAGATGTAGTAGAAGATTTTTACGCAGAAGTAGAAAAAATAATTGCAAGCACTAAAAATATTGATATCACGATAATAATGGGGGACTTCAACGCCAAAGTAGGCAAAGATAAAGTAGAGGCTCATACGGGAGGTTTTGGACTGGGTACGAGGAGTGAGAGAGGTGATCGACTAATGCAATTCTGCCAGGAGGAGGACCTAATGATAACAAACACCTTTTTCAAACTACCAGAGCGCAGACTGTATACTTGGAAATCTCCCGCTGATAATCCACAACACTTAGTCAGAAACCAAATCGACTATATTCTCATCAATAATCGATATAGGAACTCAGTTAAGGTGACAAAAACCTATCCAGGGGCTGATCTTAACTCAGATCACAACCTGTAGTAACTAAAGTGGGGGTGAAGATGAAAAAGACGCCAAAATGTCAATTGTATTATATAGATGTAAAACTTCTTAGAGATACAGAAATCTGCAACATTGTGAAGGATGAGGTAAACGAAACCATGGAAAAACTTAATATATCAGGCACAGACAACCCGAAGACAAAGTGGGAAGATATGCAGAAAAGTTTAAACACAATAGCGACCAATCACCTAGTGAACAAAAGACCCCAGGAAAGGAATCCGGGGATAACTTCAGAGATTCAGGACCTTATGGAAGACAGGAAGAAGAATAAGGGAAATGAAAGTGAATACAGAGCACTACACAGGCAGATACAAAAGAAGATCAAAGAAGCTAAAGAAGAATACCTGACTTTGCAATGTGAGGAAATCGAATTACTCGAAAAGAAGTATGACTGCTTCCATATGCATAAAAAGGTGAAGGAACTGGCTGGATGTTGCAAAAATAAAGCATGTAACAGCGTAATAAGAGATAAATATGGGAACATCATAACCGATATGAAAGAAAAACTGAGTAGATGGAAAGAATACCTCTCAGAACTCTTTCAAGATGAAAGACCTCCCAGACCAACCGTAGAAAAGAAGGACGTACATTTGAAGATATTGAGGTCAGAAATAGAATATGCCCTAAACACTATGAAAACAGGGAAAAGTCCTGGCCGTGACCGGATCCCCATAGAGTTGATCAAGCTCTTTGATGACGACGCAGTTAATATTCTCTTGGACCTCTTCAATTTAATCTACGAAAGAGGGGAAATCCTATCACAGTGGTTGACTTCCACATTTGTACTCATTCCTAAAAAAGCTAACCCAAGAGAGTGTTCAGATTATAGATCCATTGCGCTTATGAGCCACATCCTAAAATTGTTCCTGAAGATCATACACAAAAGGATATATAGAAAACTTGAAGAAGACATCAGCAACACACAGTTCGGGTTTCGAGAAGGTCTCGGAACAAGAGAACCACTCTTCGGGATTAACGTGCTCTTCCAGCGATGTCTCGATATGAATCATGAAGTCTTTGCATGCTTCATAGATTTCGAAAAGGCTTTTGATAAGGTTAAACATGACAAACTTCTTCATTTACTTATTAGCAAGGGCATTGACTCAGAAGGTATAACAATAATTAGTAACCTTTACTGGGGCCAGAAGGCTAACGCAAGGATCGAGAATCATCTTACAGAGGAAATGGAGATCCGTCGCGGTGTAAGACAAGGATGTATTTTGTCGCCACTCCTTTTCAATCTTTACAGTGAATCTACCTTCAACGAAGTCTTAGATGAAGAAACAGTGGGCGTGAGTATAAATGGGAAAGACATCAACAATATAAGGTACGCCGATGACACTGTTTTATTAACGAGTAAGATGGAAGACATGCAACATTTGATGGAAAAACTAGAAGACCGGTGTGCTGAATATGGCTTGAAGTTAAACCTTAATAAAACTAAACTGATGATAGTCACGAAATCCCCGCAGATACAAAATCAAACAAACTTGACGGTAGCAGGTACAGTCATAGAAGAGGTACAGAGATATAGGTATCTAGGAACATGGATTGAACAAACAGGAGATATAACAGGGGAGATACGAACAAGTGGCGTGACCACTCGTGCCTGCGGCACGCGCGAGGCCCTTCGGGCCTCGTTTGTATGACCTTCGGTCACACATTATTGCCACGCTCCTATCCGTACCGTGGCCTATAATTAGAAAGCCCTTATAATTAGAGTTACCAATCGCTAGTCTAATTTTACCGTGATAAATTTGTAACTGGTTGCCATGGTAACCGACTTGTCAACGTCAATCGTTAATTTTTTTTTTTATCTTTACCTAAACACCAAATATCAAATCTCTAAGTCGTACGATTGACGAATTATGACGATTTTTTACTTTTTTTTTGGTTACCATAGCAACCAACTTTTTAGTATGAAATTATGCTTCGTAAACAATCCTAAGTACCATACTATATATTTTATTAATGATATACATATTATTAATTGGTTGCCATGGTAACCGACTTGTCAACTTCAATTGTTTTTTAATCTTTACCTAAATACCATATATCAAATCTCTAAGTCGTACGATTGACGAATTATGACGATTTTTTGCTTTTTTTTCGTTACCATAGCAACCAATTTCTTAGTATCAAATTAGGCTTCACAAACAATCCTAAGTACCATACTATATGTTTTATTAGTGATATACATATTATTAATTGGTTGCCATGGTAACCGACTTGTCAACGTCAATTGTTAATTGTTTTTTAATCTTTACCTAAATACCATATATCAAATATCTAAGTCGTACGATTGACGAATTAAGACGATTTTTAACTTTTTTTGGTTACCATAGCAACCAATTTTTTATTATCAAATTAGGCTTCACAAACAATCCTAAGTACCATACTATATCTTTTATTAGTGATATACATATTATTAATTGGTTGCCATGGAAACAAACTTGTCAACGTCAATCGTTATTTTTTTTTTAGTATTTACCTAAATACCAAATATCAATCTCTAAGTCGTACGATTGACGAATTATGTCGATTTTTTACTTTT
>MU182507.1:24648-36463 GCA_016904865.1 Pissodes strobi | reverse complement strand
CCTAAATACCATATATCAAATCTCTAAGTCGGACGATTGACGAATTAAGACGATTCTTAACTTTCTTTTGGTTACCATAGAAACCAATTTTTTATTATCAAATTAGGCTTTACAAACAATCCTAAGTACCATACTATATCTTTTATTAGTGATTTACGTATTATGAATTGGTTGCTATGGTAACCATATTGTCAATAAAAAATGCTGACATACTTTCACGTCTACTTATAAATTGACACCGAAAAAAGGAAAAGTTGGTCCTTGTTTACACGAACAAAAATGCCAAAAATGGTAACTTGTCCTGTTTTCACACCCTGTATATTAACAGAACGTAACCAAAATCAATAGGCTTCAAGGGTTTGTGGACCTCTACCTCTATGCCAAATTTCAAGTCGCTATCTTCAAAATTGCGACCTATAAATGCCAAAAAACGGTAACTGGTCCTGCTGTCACCCCCTGTATATTAACCGATTGTAGCCAAACTCAACAGGCTTCGAAAATTTTTGGACCTCTAACTCCATGCAAAATTTCAAATCGCTATCTTCAAAATTGCGACCTCTAATGGCCAAAAAACGGCAACTTGTCCTGTTTTCTCACCCTGTATATTAACCGATCGTAACCAAAATCAACAGGCTTCGAGGGTCTGTGGACCTCTACCTCTATGCAAAATTTCAAGTCGCTATCTTCAAAATTGCGACCTGTAAATGCCAAAAAAACGGTAACTTGTCCTGTTTTCACACCCTGTATATTAAACGATCGTAACCAAAATCAATAGGCTTCGAGGGTTTGTGGACTCATAACTTTATGCCAAATTTCAAGTCGCTATCTTCAAAATTGCGACATTAAATGCAAAAAAACGGTAACTTGTCCTGTTTTCACACCCTGTATAACAATTAGAACAAAAGAGCAAAGAAACAAAATTACGTGTCTTACAGAATACTTTCATTTGACATAAAAAAAAGAATATTATCCTTGTTTACACGGACAAAAATTGCAAAAAACTGTGATTTGTCCTGTTTTCACACCCTGTATATTAACCGATTGTAACCAAAATCAAAAGGTTCCGAGGGTTTGTGGACCTCTACCTCAATGCCAAATTTCAAGTCGCTATCTTCAAAATTGCGACCTGTAAATGCCAAAAAACGGTAACTTGTCCTGTTTTCACACCCTGTATAACAAATAGAGCAAAAGAGCAAAGGAACAAAAATACGTATCTTACCGAATACTTTCATTTGATATAAAAAAAAAGAAAAGTTGGTCCTTGTGACACGGGCAAAAATGCCAAAAAACGGTAACTTGTCCTGTTTTCACACCCTGTATATTAACCGATCGTAACCAAAATCAATAGGTTCCGAGGGTTCGTGGACCTCTACCTCTATGCCAAATTTCAAGTCGCTATCTTCAAAATTGCGACCTGTAATCGATTTCATCACATACACACACACACACGCACACACACACACACACACACACATACAGACAAAAAATCGAAATTTTTTTTTTCGATTACAAATCGATTGGTATAAGTTTCAGAGCGATCCGACGCACCGTTACGAAGTTTTTCTCCCGATTGGTCTCGCCCTATAGAAAGCCCTATATTATAGATAAGGGCTTTCTAACAAGGATAGAGTTGGACAGATCGACATTCATTAAAATGAAAAAATTATTCGCAAGTCGGGACATAAATATAAAACTCAGAATGAGGATGCTGCGTTGTTACGTGTTCTCTACACTCCTGTAAGGGATGAAATCATGGACCCTCAAGAAAAATCATATGGACAAACTGGAAGCATTCGAAATGTGGTGCTATCGCAGAATGTGGCGGATTGCCTGGACGGAAAAAATCACGAACATCGAGGTCCTAGCAAGAATGCAAAAAGAATGCGAAATCATTAACTCCATAAAAAAGAGAAACCTCCAATATCTTGGGCACGTGATGAGAGGCCACAAATACACACTTCTGCAGTTGATAATCCAGGGCAAGATCAACGGAAAGAGGAGTATTGGAAGGTGCCGTGTTTCCTGGCTTAAAAATCTAAGGGACTGGTTTGGCTGCAGCAACAATCAACTATTTCGAGCGGTAGTCAATAAGATCCGGATGGCTGTGATGATAGCGAACCTCCGATAGGAGACGCACGGCAAGAAGAAGATGCAAATTATTTACTTCTTGAATACTACTATGGCTAGGTACCCCAAATTTTCGTATTATTTCCTCAAGTATAGGATGATTTGTCAAAAATTTTAGGAAAGCCAAACTCATAATTGAGTTTTTATTTTAAGGGACGCAAGATTCAGACCAAAGTATGATGCTTTAAATTTGTGGAAAATCCACAATAACCATCTTTAATATTTCTATTAAGCCCGAAGCTATATCACTTGCTTGTCGTCCATGTGTACCTTCATTCCAGTTTTGTTTTTATTATTTATTTATGGCAGTGGCACATACACTATGGCAGTGGCACATACGCTATGGCACTCGACCAGCGGTGTGTGTGGGAAGATGTTCATTGGCACTGTTCTTCAATAGTTGTAGGTTATCATTAGGGAGGAAACAGATGTCCTGGGATTGGGTTCCACAGTGCTGCAGTGCGCCAGACAAAGGAGTCCTTGTAAAGCGACGTTCTAGGTGTTTCCAGTTGTACAATGAACGGGTGCGCTCTTGCCGTCTGTCGCTACTGGCTGACAGGCGTTGCTGGGGGTGGGATGATGGGGGCCAAATCCTGGGAACACCTACTGTGAAAATATCTGCAAAACAGGGATATCTCGGCCACATGTATCCGGTGTTCCAGACTATCCAGACCACGATTCAACTCTGGGTGGCCGACGAGATGCAAAGCTCTCTTCTGAATGGAATCTAACAGCAGATGTGCTCAGGTGCGGCACCCCAGATGTGTGAGCAATATTCTAAGCACGGTCTTATTTGCGCTTTTTAGAACAAGTGCTGCGGTGTATACAGTATTTTGTAGCGAAATAGCGCACCAATCTTCTGCTAGGCTGATTTTGCAATGTTAGCAACGTGGTCATGCCAAGACATATTGCTGTTGACCGAGACACCCAGTAGTCCGATTAGCGACGGTGAAGGAATGGTCGATCATGCCAAACTCCTTCAAATGTCTTCGAAATATTCGATTGCGTTAGATTGAGATTATCCATAGTTCTCAATTGCCCTACTCCATATATGGGTGACATAAGGCAATATATATCCTGTCGATCTCTGTTTGTGGAAGCCGTATTGGTTATCGCTAATTATTCTGTTGGTCTCGAGGTACTTGAGTAGTTGCTGATTGACTACACGTTCGATGACTATCGAGATTCTTGGAAGCAAGGCAATTGGGCGATAGTTTGAGGGCATGGTTTCCTTACCTTTTTTGGAACAATTTGTACTGCTGCGAATTTCCAAGAAGGTGGTTAAATCCCTCCCCCCAGAGAAAAAGTCTGAAAAAAAGCTTGCTAGTTCGTTGGCGCAGTTCTTTAACATGATGGCAGATATTCCATCTGGCCCTGATGTCTTTTGCGTATCTAGCTCTTTGAGGATTTTACGAATATCACGGTGGTGAAACTTAACTGTCATGGTAGTGTTGATGTTGGATATGGTGGGGAGAACCTTGCCATGGGGGACGTTTAAGGTAGGGTGCGATGAAAACATTTCGGCAGGCATGTTGGCTTTTTCCTTAGCTGTAGTCGTCATGACGTTGCGTTCATCCGTCAAAGGTGGAAGAGACATTTTTGCAAAGCTTACTGCCTTTGTTACCAATCAGAAATTCCTGGAGCTAGAAGCTTATTCCTGGATATTTGATTGTGTTTGTCCAACAATATGCCTGTTTTTGTAAATTGCAGTGAGCAGTAAGATTGTGTATTAAGTTTTCTGCTATAAAAAGAAACACGAATTATTATGCAATGAGGTGTTCAGCATCGAAACATATTATAACAGTGTGTGTGTGTCTTGGCTGGACCTGTCCAATTCGCGTTCAACTTTTGCAGGTATTTTCCTTTGGTTGTGATTTTTCCAGATAACTTTTTCTTCGTCAGCCATCCCAGATTCTTCTTTTTTTGGTTTTAAAAAATCAATATTGAATTCATAATTAAAAATATTTGTGTAAATATGTTTTTTAACTGGTCCAACTTGCCTTTCACGGCAAAATTCCGTGTATAAAGAGTACATCTTGGTCATATTAAGAGTGCTCTCTAAATATATTTTATGTCATACTAGCTCAATATTGTGTTCTTATTACTTAGATATCCATTACATAATAGTGTACTTAATGCCCGTGCAGGCATAAGGTCTACGTTATGGACATAAAGACGCAAAATAGCAGTTTTTGTAGGGAGTAATATTTATTATAAAAATTACAAAATATGAAATTAACATATTATGTAATAAAGATCCGACGATAGTTAGATTGCCTGCAGCAAACATTGATTCACGTTTCTGTAATGAAAAGCCAGATCCAGAAGGTTTGTCTGTCAGTATCCTAGAAACCTCTATTTTTTAGACGTACTCTTCCATCCACCGTGGCACTTCAATGTGGTCATACTGGCTCCAGCTTGCGCCAGAAGAGTTGCCAACTTCGGTACAGACAGTGACCTGTATACTTGTCAGGATTACTCAAACCCAAATGTTTTGTTATTATACACGGGATTTTTTCCAAATGTATTTTTCCAACTGGCTGTACAGTACAGCGGCCTTGTCTATAGGTCAGAAAAAGTCCTTCTTCTGAACAACCACGTGGTCGTAAAGACATATAGTCTCAGTATGAGTATCAGTATCAGTATGGAAGGGGTGGCCCCTAGCGGGCCTTGCACTTAGGCCACCAATTGGACCCGTTGTGCTCCCAGCCCGCATTAGAGAACTCCAGGATGCCATGCCGGTCCTCCTTAAGAAAGCCCGCATCTCCTTCAGACACAACGCACTGAATCTGGCTCGGTCGACGTCACGCCAGAGATTCTGAATCTTGTCCACGCAAAGGCGGGGCATTCCGTATATAGTCTCTTATCAGCTTCAAACTGTTAATTTCGTCTTCGTTAACAATAGTAAAAACGCGTTTTTTACCGGTTTCTGTCTCTGTTACGTTCACCACAAACACTGATTTTCTATCTTCTACGTTAGTAACTAGCATATTCACAAGTTCTTGCCGTCGACATCCACCAAATACACCAACTATTAATGCAACTTTATACATTAAAAACGTCTCATTTGGTGCTTTATGAATACATCTTAAGACATCTTCTCTAGACAGAACTTTAGACTTTTTGGCTGGTTTCCTTTTGAGTGTTGCTTCAAATATTCGCTTATCTTACGGTGATTAGCGATGTTAATATTCTTATTTACCATTAAAGTCTTCTTTATCATTATATATCTAGACCATAAGGAACTCGGGGAAAATATTTCAGCGAGATCGCCGACGCATTCAAGCAGTACAGTTTCATTAATATGTTCTACACAGTTTTCTGCCATCCAGTTTAGTAATTTCTCATATTCTTTACTATAATACTCTTGAAAATATCTGTACAAAATTTCATGATGATCGGTTGAGTAGTTTATGCGTGGAAGCGTAAGGATCAAACACATTGGCATTTATAATACCCGGTCACATAGGCCTTCACTTTTCCGCCCCCACATATGATTTCCGTCCCATTTGCCGAGACCTTCATACCGCCGCGTAAGATATTTACACATCAAAAATATTTTTTTATCAAATTTGCCCCATAAGCAGCTTACCTTTAAGAGGCAAATCCATAAAAATCCGCGTATTTTTTAGTTGAAGGGTATTATGTAGAATTATATACATGTAGTGTCAACCCGGCACAAATTATATTAATCATTCGTTTTATAAGAAATATAATTTGATAAGCCGGTCCTGCGTACCTTTACGAGCGAAATTCGTGCTAATCTGACTGTTTTTAAATTGAAGAGTGTTATGTAGAATAAAACACAGTTTATGGCATTTAGATACCTGTATTTTATGAAAAATATAATTGTTCTATGAAATTTCCATATAAGCCGGCCCTACGTACCTTTACGGGTCAAATAGACTACATATACTTTCATCGCGGCCTAAATTATTTGGATGCCTGAGTTTTATGAAAAATTCTTATTTTCTATCAAATTTGCCATATAACCTCTGCGATCCATCAATACACATTTTTGCAAACTTTTGCTTCCTTTTTTACCTTGTTCCACGTCATTTAGTTTGTGTATTAACGTTATGAATGTTAATAGAATATTTTTAAAAGATTTCTCTTAAAAATTGAATCATGAATTTGAATCTGATTTCGTGTTCGTCTTCAAGCACATAGTGACAAAACGTACCCCTCAAACGTGAGTTAGTGCACCAAGAATTGCTTATTTTCATTCTCATTGGCACATACTTAGTACAGTTTCTAGTAGTCATTTTTACAATCTGAATTTATATTATACGATATATAACAACTCCCCTGATAAATCTAAAGCAAGTAGCTCAGATATATTTCTATATTTATATAACTGCTTTAATAATATTAACTAAAACGTTTACACATGCAATACCGATTTCATCAAAGCTTATTTCACAATATCTAATGCGTTACGCACACATTATGCATGTCCTACTTCCTACTAAGTAACAAGCCCATCAAGAAAATGTAGGCAAGAAAAACGAAAGAGAAATCTCTTCACCTGAAAATGATTTAAGTTTAAAAGTAAACAGATATATTTAGGTATGTCTATAGCTTTAACAAGTAAACAACAAGAAAGGAAATATTTCTAAGGTTGCGCTTTATCAATTCAATATTCAGAATTATGTTACGTGAATTAAAATAAATTAACATGCCATTAATGGTTAAAATAACATAAATATCATTAAAGCATAATATCACTTCATTTAACATTCTCTTTCTTGTTATAGTAAGTAAACGCAGATCATTGCCTCCCAGAGTTCAAGTTTGTAAACTGACTAAGAACACTAGGCACTATATTTTTTATATTTATATGAAAACACTCTATTTTCATCCAGATTTGTCATAAAGGAAAATAGGCTTTTTCAGGGCAGCGCACGGAAACAGCACACGGAAAAGAGAATAAAAATGCCAAATATATCACTTTAAAGTAAAAGTCTACAGCAATATAAACTAAGTTTAAGCAAGTCTATATACTGTCTGGTATTTGAAGTGTCCATATTTTTGTAATTTGACTTGTAAATGTTTGAATACTCAGTTAAATTTTTGGCAACTTTACTTGGCATAGACTAACTCAAAACAGAGCACCTTGAAATAATTTGAATATCATTATACATATAAGACGATTTTTTTATCGTCAACTTTAATTATTTCCTGTCACTTAAATTTATGCCCAAATATAAAAATGGGATCAGAAAAAAATCCCGAAATTCTTGATACCATAATAGAGCGAGAGGCACAAGCGAGGCCATGTTTATTACTAGTAAAATCCAGGTCAAGATATGAACACGAAGATACCCTTTCTGCTGAATGACAGAATCTGAACAAAATCAAAACTGTAAACGACGATATTCTTCTAGTTTATTTTGTTGAAAAAACCAAGTTTATGAAATCTTCCACGTTATAGAGTCGATTCTCAATGCTAAAGAGTTGTTTGGCTAGAAAATAAAATGCTGACATCAACAAATATAAAAAAAAGTTTTTTTGAAGCATCGTGGATGGAATATATACCAAAAAAGTTCAATGTTTTAACAAAAGAACATGTGGCCAAATTTTGTCGTGAACCTCCAGATGAACAATATCTACTAGCAAAGGCTAGTATGTATGTGAATTGCGGGAGCCATGAGCAATTGAGGTTCTGCTGGATCTACCGCCAATCCTTATCAATACAGGCTCAAGCAACGCCAAGGTCCCATAGAAGGACGTGAAAAGGCCCTGAGCTGAAAAATAGAGGAGGATCAAGAGGTCAAGTCACTATATGACATGCCATCAGATAAAAGGACTTCTCAGTACTGTTTTAAGAGGCACTTGTTGATGAAAATTACAGACAGGAAATACTGTAAGGAAGGTCTCCCACTCAAAGTAAATCTGGTCTGGTATACTGATAGAGCTTGGTGACCAATCAGGGCTCAGAAGCCGGCATCTATGGAGATAAGCCAATAGTAAAAATAGTCAAAAGTTAAGGAAAGCATGCCACAGTGCTGTGCCATGCATATCCAAAAAAGGAGTACTAAGAGTAAAAACATAGTAATTTACTCGAACAGCCAAGTAGCATTAAAGGCAATCAACTCCCATAAAGTAAATTCAAAACTTGTTAGAGACTGTGTAAATGTCCTATAAATCGTTTGGCTGGCCAACAAACTAATTTTAGTCTGGGCACCAGGCCATGAAGGCCACCAAAGGACGCCGATACAGTAGCCAGAGAAAGCTCATGCCGAAACTATCGGAGCCCTTCTTTGGAATTGCAAGAGATCTTTCTAGATCAACAGTCAAAAGCTGGATTAGAAAACAATTCCACAACTGGTGGATCCGAACACCTGGACATAGGTAGGCTAAAAGGTTCATAAAGACATAAAAGTCCAAATTCACTACAGGCTTTCTAAGCCACAATCGCAAAGTGGTACGAGTAATTCTAGGTTTACTTACAGGACACTGCAAGTTAAACAAGCATCCGACAACACTGGAAATAACAGGGAATAGTCTCTGTAGGCTCTGTCAGGAGGAGGATGAGACCTCTGAACGTGTATGGTGCAATTGTGAAGCGTTGACCAGGCTCAGGTTTGAGAGGCTGAGGAATGACAAGCCACAACCTAGCAGGTATATCATGCAGCCAGTTTTACGCCTCCGTCGATGCACCCTCTATGCACGATTAATGCTCGTTCAGCCCAACTGGTTCCAAGAATTCAATTTCATGAGCCAAACAAGCCTGAACCTGAGCAAAATAAAATAAAAGAATCTCTCTTTTACCCAAAAATAAATCCAGATTTTTAATTAAAAAGCAGTAGCTATTTACTAGTATGCTCCCGGGACAAAATACCGTCGATGTGTATGCCAAGGACCTTGCAAGTCCCTGCTGGAGCAATTCTTTCACTATTCACACAAAGATCCACAGCCATTATTACCTTGAATTAAACCAGTTGTTTAAATTTCGTATGGCTTTATTTAATTGTGTTTGCGTGTCTATAGGGTTTTTACATGATGTAATGATCGAAGTATCATCGGCATACATGGTCAGCCGAGTTGAGCCCGCATAGTCCGAAGCACATTGATATACACAAAGAACAACACAAGGACCAATGTTGAGCCATCCGCACATCAACAGCTCTATCTCGCTTTTTACCCTAGGCTAACTGTTTTCTACACTCTAGAAAACTTTCTATCCATTCCACACCCATAAGTCCATATTTATATATCGTATCAATAAGAATTTGTTGGTTGACACAATCGCAAGCCTTACTGAGGTAACAACATACCGCAGTAAGGTTCTCGCCGGCGTCCAAGCCCTTTATAACATTGGTCAGAAAATCGTTTATTGCGGTCATTGTAGATTTTTCCGAACAAATCCATGTTGAGTAAAACAAAGCACTTTTTTTTTAAGAAATTGCATCATTTGCTCTAAAAGAGCTTATTCAAAGCGCCTAGAAAAACAAGAATTCAAGCAAACTAACGTGTAGTACTCTATTTTAAAAGAAGCAGCCTTTCTGAAAATAGGAATTACTTCACTGGTCTTAAGTGCAGCTGGAAATTTCCCCTACTGAAAGGAATCATTAACCAACCTAGCCAATGGATCAACAATATATTGGTTACTAATTTTACTTTCTGAAATTCTTAATACATTCTCTCCTTCCAGAGAAATAAGGCATTTACTGGTATTTATAAAGTAAGACGGATGTATAAAGTTACCAACTTCATTTACTAGTCACCCTAATCCTAAGAGGTGCGTTCTGAAGAAAAACATTAAAACTATTGGCAATCCGCTGTGGATCCTACATAATAATTTAATTTTCATCGCTAATTCTAATATTTTCCTTTTTGTTACATTTGTCTGACAGCTGTCTAACTGTTGCCCCTGCAGTCCTGCTTTGATTGTCCGTGTTATTGATGGTATTTTTATAAAAGTTGTTTTTTTCCTAACATAACCTTGATGGTAACTTTTTCCGAGATTTTTAAATCTACTTCAAAGTTGGATCATTCTTATTTAATACAAACTTTTAAAAATTTAGCACTTTATTTCATCATTTACCCACTTTTTCTTAGAGTTTGAATTGCTGTTAGTTTTACTCATACCTTGGGGAAATAAAGAGCAAATAAATCTAATTGCAAAAAGAATCAACATTTGTACCAAAATGATGAATTTCATGGCAAAACTCGCCCTAGTTTAAATTTTTTAACATATTACAGAACCTACTTATATTTCCATCAGAGAACTTTCCAGTTTCCTCACAAACGTCCTTAATTGCATCAAATCATTATCCGACATCGCGTTCAACCAAAACCGACTTTGTAGAGGTGTTGTTGGTTAACTTTAATCCAAGCATCACTAACTGCAAAACTAGTGTTAACCTTCATCACCGTGATATTCGTAAAATCCTTAGAGAACTAGATACGCAAAATGCATCAGGACCGGACGAAATATCTGCCATCGTGTTAAAGAACTGCATCAACGAACTAACATCCATTTTTCCAAACTTTTTTCTTTGTCTTAAGGGATTTACACATCCTTTTGGAAAGCCGCTCGAGTGCAACCTGTTCCAAAAAAGGGCAAGAAAACCACGCCCTCTAACTATCGCATAATTGCCTTGCTTCCAATAATCTCCAAAGTCGTGGAACATGTAGTCAATCAGCAACTACCCAAGTACCTTGAGACTAACAGATTAATTAGCGACAACAAATTTATATGGCTTTCGCAAAGAGAGATGGACAGGAGATATCTTGGCCTATGTCACTCATATATGGAGGAGGGCAATAGTGAACTCTCGAACGATTGCGTTGGATATTATGGAGGCATTCGACAGAGTTTGGCATGACGGATTGCTCAACAAACTGCCGTTCTTCGGACTGCGAGCCTCTCTCTGCAGCTGGCTTACCAGCTTCCTTAAGAACCGATCTCTGCACGTTGTAATAATTGATGGACACATCTCAGACACATTCACCATTAATGCTGACGTGTCTCAGGGCGCAATATTTTCACCAACTCTGTTCCTCATCTATATTAATGACCTACTGACCGAAACCAATAATCCTGTTTGTAGTTTTGCAGATGACAGTACCCTTGACTCCCAATTTAGATCAGAAAAACCTTTACCAGCGACTGAGACATAGCAAATAGGAGCAGATTACAGCAATTAATCAAGATCTGGGGAGAGTTCGGCGTTAAACCCCAATGAAACGATCGGTCATTAAAATCCGCCAATTCGTAATTTAAAACTGCTAAATTATGTTTTTTCGTTTTTTTTTCTTTGGACGAGCACTTTATTTATTTATTTATTTATTTTTCATTTATAAATTAAGTAAAGGTATGTCAAAACCTTACGATCAATCGGAGGTTACACAAGGCTTGAACTTTTTGCAATGATATATAACGATTTCTAAGAATGCCGACTAATTATTGTGATACAAAACGTAGCAGATTTCTGATCTATCAATTTCTTTTTGAATTGTATTAATATTTTGCTGAAATTGTTCTTGCCTATTTTTATCCGTGCCTTGCCAATAATTTGTTTTCTAGTAAAATAAAGCATTTTCTTTTTAAATCATGTTATATAGTTTATTTTGATTGCATGACTTGCATCATGCCCAGTAGTTAATGCTTTCCAATTATTAATCATTGCCTATTGTATCCATTTCAGCTTTCAGGTGGTGGTTTTCGGAAATACGAACT
>MU182507.1:0-24638 GCA_016904865.1 Pissodes strobi | reverse complement strand
AAGCCGTGCAAGTACAAGTCTGAGCCCCCAGGAGTACATACTCGACATACTGGAGGCTCTAAAAATAGTATCTCTATCCATCAGGTGTAACTTATCTGGGATGGATCGCCCCAGCTCTAACTAAGCCGGATAGAGGACTTTTCTGGCTGAATTTGCTCAAGCAAAAGGCCAATAGAGAGTTTACTACTACTATAACCTATGTTTAGAAGTTTAGAAATTGCCCCAACAGCACTTTGGCCGGCGCCAAAATGCAGGTACCAGCCGCGCCCGAAGCGACAATAAGAACTGCTGTTAAGGATGTTTTGTCCAAAACTATGTCGTTACGGCAGGCCGCTGCTCGATCTGGCATTAAAGCTCGAAATATGGACGATAATTCTGATTTCGGGACCGAAATGAATGATAAATATAATTATTATTATTATCCAAATATGCGACCCGCTAAGTGTCTTCGCCAACAGAGGAACTTGTTGTTGAACTTAAAAAATATCTTCAGCAGTCATTTCAAATTTTGCACGGGTTAACTTATGTTGCTACTCATAAATTGGCATATGAATATGCAGTGAAACAAAACAAAAAATTTCCTGAAAACTGGCATGAGAATCAACAATAACTAAGCTGATGTCCTCAAAAAATATAAATTCCACCCAAGTGGTACTTAGAATACTGATGAGAGTGGCGTTTCCACTGTGCTACAAGCTCCAAAAGTTATCGTTAAAACCGGAAAAAGAGTTGTGGGTCAATGTGTCTCTGCAGAAAGAAGCTCACTAATCAATTTCTGCGGTGTTATTTCTGTAATTGGTTCTACAATTCCTCCTATGTTGTATATCCTCGAGTGAGAATAAAGGACTATTTTTTTCATGGCTCTGTACCTATAGGTTACGGTACAAAATCAGGGTAGATGACCGCACCAGTTTTCGTTAAATTATTAAAACACATGAAAAAACATACGAAAAGTATCTCAACAGATCGTATCTTGTTGTTCATGAACAAACATGAAACACATGTATCAGTGGATGCCATCAATTACGCCCCTGAAAACGGGATCGTTTTACTATCATTCCCACCCTATTGCACGCATAGAATGAAACCGCTCGATAAAGCTGTTTATGGACCATTGAAACAAAAACTGAAAACATCTTTCAATCATCATATATTAAGCAATCCAGGAGAGCCAATACCAATTTATGAAATCGACTAACAACTTAACCGTTCTTGCAATCTTTCACGCCGAAAAATAATATTAGCAGTTTCGCAAGCACTGGATTGTGGCCCATAAATCATTTATCACTGCTTATCACTGAAGAAGACTATTCTGGAGCATTTGTGATAGACCGCCCAATGCCTGATCACCAAGAAAACGAAGCAGATGAACATCAGTTCCAATCTAGTGTTAGATTCAACACGATATGATGAATCAATACTTGAAATAAGTCAGGCTTCTACATCTAGAGAGGCAAAGCCTTCACCAATCACTGATGTCAATGATCCAGTGGTAAAGAGGCCAATATTGCTTTTGACGTCACGGTGATGGTTCAATCGCTTTTAAATGAAATTGTCGATGCTGCAACCAAGCTTTCCATCATCATAATTTTCGTGGAAATTGTAAAACCTTCAGACATTAGACCATTCCCGAAAACCAATAAGAAGTCTCGACTGGGCAAATCAAGGATTTACAAGACATCATCTGAAAAGAAGACAGGAGAATAATTAGAAAAGGATAGGCAAATGAGAGCAAACACAAAAGGAATCAAGAGGAAGTTGACGCAGGAATTGGAGATTCCTGGATTCAAAAAGTTTGAAAAGGGGGCAATCAAAAATAAGAAAGAATCGGAGTCACGTAGCAAGCCCAAACGTTTGACTGACTGCTCATCTTCTGATTCAGGTGGGGAAGAAATGAAAAGCATGACCAATATACAACCCAAATTTACCATTAGCTCTTCTGATTCAGAAATGCTTCCAAGGCACGAATAGTTGTCTTTGGCGGCGATTTTAACGTAAACTGCCTTTCAAATAACAATGAGCTTGTGGCTGTGAATATTTTTTTAAACAAATATGGATTACATCAAATTATTACTCAACCGACGCGTATCACTAGGAATGCCAAAACTTTGCTGGACATTATTGTTACGTCTTCCTTGGACTTAGTGGAAGATCCGGAGGTACTTAATATGGATGGTATGTCGGATCTTTGTCTTGTTAAATGCAATTTGAACTGTAATAAAAACGAACTACCATAACATTTAAAACATATCGAGATTACTCTATTTTTTTATTGCTGATATGTACAGTTTGAAATGGAATTTTTTATACTCATTGTTGTTTGGTCCCCCTTGGCTTTTGATATCCGGAATCATATCATTGTGTGTACTAAATTACATTATTTTGGATTGGCTGCTACCGCTATCGACCTTCTTAACGATTATCTTCGGAAGAGACAGCAAAGAGTGGTCAGAAAAGGTATCACCCTTTTCTGACTCGTTAAGGTCTATTCATGCTAGACCGACGACGAACCGAGGCGAGCCCGTACCGAGTCATTAAGAACAGGGTGCCGTCCGAGTTTAGATTCACCGACCGTCGGTGTGTGTAGCATGAATACTAAACTCGGAGCTACACCCTGTTCTTAATGACTCGGTACGGGCTCGCCTCGTGTCGTCCTCGGTCTAGCATAAATAGACATTTAGACTTAAATAGCGGCGTTGGGCAGGGTAGTATTTTGAGTCCCCTGTTGTTTTCACTATATACCTCGGATTTCGGAATTCGTTTGAAACACCTCTACACTGAATATTTTCAGTTATATTACAGTTTTAATGCTGAAGATGTCGTGATGGCTGAAACGTATATCAATCATGATCTTGACACTATATGTAAGGTATCTACGGCACATTGCCTTTTGTTGAATCAGTCTAAAACCCAGCTACTGTTGGTAAGAGCGGTTATATGCTTGTGGAGAATCTTAATGTTAATATCAGTAATCTCCCACTGAACCTTGCAAAAACCTTGGGATATCTTTTGATTCTAAATTGAGGTTTGAATCACATGTTTCCAACTTACTTTAAAAAGCTATGCCAAATTGAGGATCCTTTATTTATTTAAGAATTTTCTTTCATCTTAAGTGAAACTGAGATTGTGTTGCTCGATGATTTTGTCGTTACTATCTGTCAAAGTCAAGTCAAGTACGCTTTATTGCCACAGAAAAATTCAAATAAACTTTATGGACAAAGCGAATTAAGATAAATAAGCTAAGCTAATCATAGTAGGGTAAATACAAAACAAAACAAAACTTAATATATACAATAATATATATGATAAAAATAGAATAACAAGCAATTTTCAAGTTGAAATTGGTCACGATTTAACAAAAAAAAAAACATATTACAGAACATCATAAGAAGTTGAACCAGGTCCACAGGAAGTACACAAAACATAGGGTAAAGAAACTCAGTGTTATCAAAATATGAACCATACATTAATGCGAAGCGTGCTGTTGGGAAAAATAAGGAAGGTCATGTCGGTGAACTTGACTCGGTCAATGTGCATAGGCTGCAGAGTTGAAATATCCAGTGAAAGTAAACAAAACATGACTAAAATTGATAGCCTGGTGTTTAATTTTGTGTAATTCCTGTACATTCGAAAAATCACTCATTCGTCAAAAAGATAATCCTATACCTGCTATAAAATGATCTTCACCACCGCACATGATATGCCCAAGTAGAAAAATTTAACGATTAACGATTAGTTGAGATTAATGGAAAAAAAATCCAATCCACGCAAAACTCATTTATAGAATAATATGGTCTTTCTAGTAGGTAAGCTTTCCTTTTTTCACGAAATTTAGCAAATGTAGGGATGGATTTAAGATGTAGCGGGAGTGTATTGTATAACTTCTTGGAATTATAAAGAATAGATATTTTTGTTAATTCAGAGGAGGGAAAAGGAAGGTAGATGTCCTGACTCGAATTTCTTGTTGAGTACTCATGTTGTGGCCTTTCGGAAAATATGGTTCGATATTTGCGTATTAAACAAGTTGTTTCTAAAATAAACAAAGCAGGAAGCGTAAGAATTTCATATTTTTTAAAGTAGTATTCGCAATGAGCTCTGCCATTAAGACCAAATAAATAACGAATTGCGCTCGTTTGAAGTTTAAAAATGGTATGAAATTGCTCGGTGTTACAGCAGCCCCAAAAGGGAAGGCCGTAGCGAAGATGAGATTCAAACAAAGAGAAGTAAGTGAGCCTGGCAGTAGACAGATTTAGTTCCTTCGAAACCGATCGAATTGCGAAGCAGGCAGAAGAAAGTTTTCTTGTCAAGGAATCAATATGTGCGGACCACTTAAGGTTGGCACTAATATTCAAACCTAGGAATTTAGCCGATTCAACGTATTTAATATTGCTATTGTGAAGTAGCAAGGGTTGTTGCAAGGTTGTTTTATAAGATAAAGCTACCGTTTTATCCACGTTGAAACACAGCCAATTTGAGTCAGACCAAGTTTTGATTGTGACGAGATCGCTGGTGATATTAGAGTGTAGAGAGAAAGTATTAGAATCACTCCAAGTTATGCTTGTGTCGTCAGCAAAGAGATAAATTTTACCATTGATTTTTAGGTATGTAATGTCATTAATATATATTAGAAAAAGGATAGGCCCAAGAACAGAGCCCTGTGGAATTCCACTTAATCTGCAATCAGAATCAGAACCGTTCGCTCTAACCAAACTGCTGTCTATTCAAGATAAGATTGAAACCAGTTCGAAGGAATACCACGGATTCTATAAAAATTTAGTTTTCTTAACAAGATGTCATGGCACACACAGTCAAACGCTTTAGCGTAATGACAGAAGACTGTAGCAGTGGGGAGATTGTTGTTAAGAGATGAGTAAACATCGTGAAGCAACGAGAACATGGCGTCATTAGTACACTTGTTTAGTAAAAATCCGAACTGTTCCGGGGACAGTATGCCATGTCTAAGGAGAAATGGCATGAGGCGATTTTTTAATAACTTTTCAATGGTTTTAGAGAGTACGGGCAACAGAGCAATTGGACGATAATTGCATAAGACATCCTTTTCACCTCCCTTATGAAGAGGAATAATTATCGCAGTTTTGAGACATTCGGGAAAAACACCTTTCGTGAAGGACGCATTAATTAAGGAAGCTAGGACATCCAGAATTGGAAGTGGGAGGTTCAAGAAAATTTTAGTTGACAGATTATCAGTGCTACACGCTGATTTACTCTTTATGCTGCTCATTACCTGAAGAAGTTCAAGGCTGGTCACGGGGCTTAGGAAAAAACTATCAGCGACTTTTTTAGAAAGATGAAGAAATGAAAGAGAGTCGAGAGAAGGAGAAATACCAGAGGTAACATTTTTGCTCACATTGACAAAATATTCGTTTAAATCATTTGGTTTTGGCATGCTCTGATTTGCGGAATTTGTTTTGCCTCTAAGATCGTATATTGGACCAGGTCTCCCTGGATACGTTTTTAGCAGTTGATAAACGATTTTGATAATATAGTTTCTTTGCTGCCTTGATAACTTTTAGGTAGATCTTCCTATAATTCGAAATGAATTCAAGAACTTGAATGGAGTTAGTGAATTTTTGTATGTATGAGAGGGAACGCATATTTTTTGCAGATATGCGTAGTCCTTTCGTGGTCCATGGTTTGTGACGTTTAGGTTTAATGGATTTAAGCGGGAAGGCTTTATTGAATGCATTTATAATTTTATATAAGAAACCATTAAAGTCAGAATCAAGTTCACCTGATTCAAAATTCCAGTTTGTGTTTAGGCAAGGGTTACGAAAGGATGAAAAATTGGAGGCTGAGAAGATTCTACCTAGGTGGCGAGTTTTTTTTTTTGAGGGCCTATACGAAATATTGAATTTGGAGATTATTGCCTCATGATCAGAGAGACGCGTGCTAGTTACTGTCGATTGGACATCAGTTAAAGAAAAGTCGTACGCTACATAGTCAATGATAGAAGAGGAATTGTTAGAAATCCGAGTTGGAGAGGTTACATGCATTGAAAGGCCAAAAGAGTCAAAAATAGAAATTAATGCTTTTTGGGCAGCACAAGCGGTAGCGTAGTCAATATTTAAATCACCGCACAAAATTTTCTTGCCTTTCCGGCAGACCGTCTAGCAAGCTTAGCAGGTTATTAAAGAACAATTGCACATCGGAATTTGGCGCTCTATATATACAAATTACGTGTAGATCAAAATTCTTATTGTATACAATGGAAAATTCAAAATAGTTATCCGATTGGAGATGATCAAATTTAGTTACAGGGGAAAAGCCCTCGTTCAAGGAAAGAATCAGTGTTCCTCCATGAGCCGAGTTTTTCCGATTATATCTGGCTATTGTGGAATACTTTTCAACATAAGCGGTTCATTCTCACTCAGCCAGTGCTCTGTAATTGCAACTAGTTGGGGGAACCCTGATTCCTCCAAAAACAAAAACAATTCAAATAGTCTTATTTCGCAATGAGGCAACATTAATAAGGACCATACTAAACCTGGCGTCAGGATTAGAGGAATCTAGTCGCTCAGGACACGTCATGCTCTTCGGGGAACCACTGGAGAAGTATTTTTGGAGACTTCTGAAGCTGAATCGTCCTCTCCGAAACAACATGGGATCTGTAGGAACAAAAATCTTCTTCCACTTCAGTGTGTTTAAACCCATATGCAGCATGAAAGTCGTGGTAGACCTTACGTAATATGTCATCCTGGATTGACAGTCCTTCAGATGCTAGGAATAATCTGATGCTTATGTTGGTAAATCCCTCGTAGCATACCGAGTCAGGTTGGTCATACAAATAGGCAAGGTACAACCTAATGGCTCTGAAGATAGCAGGTTCCCTTAGCCTTGCCATAAGGAAACGATTACTAGAGTCGTTAGACTTGCTGGCGGCCTGTGTTAATTTAACTGTTGGGGGAGTCAGCGGGTCCAGAGAGAATGATGGTTTATGGGATGATTCTTTAGACGGTTTAATTTCGACATCGCTCACAAGGGCATTAGTTTTGCAAGCAGCGATAGCTTGTTTGTCAGAAGCTACTGTAGTTACCTTGTGCGCGTTAGCTTCACTGACTGGAGAGGGAAAGTCCCGCAGAGTGTGAGAGGTCGGACTGCTCGTCACCTTCGCCTTGGTGGAGGGAGTTAGATAGAGCTCAGTAGTTTTTTGAGGGATTTCAGATTCCGATGACCATCTAATTGAGGAAACTTCAGTAGGCAGTTCCATTTGAGTGGAAGATGAAACAAATGTCGTTGACGTAGTTTGGGTGGAGCACGACGTAGAAGTAAAGCGTGTCATCGTGGGTAGACCACTATGTTGTTTTGAGTTAGCAATTTTAGAATTTAAGTCGCTAACCAAGGTGGTAACATTTGCAAGGCTACTTTTTAAGTTGTCAATACCCTTTTTAATATCAGCGGACGAGGAGTCTTGCACCTGGATCTTGATGGTTTCCTCTGTATGGTTGAGTAGAATTTGAGAAATAGTAAAGACATTCTGTTCCATTTCCCTAACCGATTTCAACAGAGCATGGGGGTTACAAATGGAGAACACCTCCGACATTTTGTGAATATCGTCTATTTTCTTCTCCAAAAGGTTTCATTTAGATTCGTTATTCAATGAAATATCATACACCTCAGAAATAGTCGGTACACTGTTTGATAATTTACTCACACGGTCAGCCAGCGAGTCAAATATCTCCTGAGGAACCCGATTTTTTGATAAGTTAGAAATTTTGTCGTTGAGATATCTCAAATTTGGAGAGTAACACAGGGCGCAAAAGAAACGTAGGTGGTTAAATTTCTCCAGCAGGTCTTGGTAGTGACTTTATCAAGGCCCGTACACTGCATACAGAAATATCTGCGACATTCACCACTGCAGCGCACTTTGTTATATTTGTCCTTATCGGGAAATTCTTTAAGGCAATTGTCGCACTTGTACATACATAGACATTTTTTGAGTCGTGAGTAGAGAAAAAAAAATAAATAAAAATACGAAAGAAATCAAACACAAGAATTGTCGCGTATTGGGTGGTCACGAAAATTCAAACAAAACAAAAGAAACCGACGGTGCGGAGCACAACAAACCCGACTGAACCGTACGACGATCAAACATCACATTCATTTATCATACTGTGATGTAGTCTCCTGGCCAGCACTTTTATGTGAGGATAGGGAGAATCTTCAGAGGCTTCAGACTTCAGAGGTTCTGCTATGGATTGATTGATCATATTACGCACTCTTACCTTGATTCAGGTTGGCTTAAACTGGATCAAAGATTTCATTTACATTTGTGTTCTTTAGTTTATAGAGTGAGCAAATCTCAGCAGCCTAAATATCTTTTTGAGAAGCTCATTAAGGGCTCTGATGTCCATGATAGAGTTATGCGTCATAACGATCTTTTTTTCTCCTCCAAGATACAGTACAGCTCTATTTTAGCGTTCATTTATCTATAATGCTGTCAAGTATTTTAATTCTCTCTCCTCCAGTATTAAAAGCTGCTCGGTAGTTGAAACGTTTAAATTTCAACCCAAAGCTCATCTTAAATGTTCGTTCCGGTAAGTTTCATTTTATTTACGTATTCTCTCAATTTTTCCACTCAATTTTTTCATTGTCTCCCCTTCTTTTCACTTACTTATTTACCTTCTTATTTATTTAGCCTCCAACTTTCACTGGTGCATGTTTGGTTGCACATTAAGTATATTAAATGCATGCATATTTTCCAGCATCTTCTTCAAAACATTTCCTGGATTCATCCCACAAATAAATTGAGCGCAAGAATTTATTTTAACGTTTCTCCAAAATCATAATACATAATTAAATAAAAAAAAGAGGATTTGATGCTTGATGGATCTCCGCAGTACCCTAGGCAACACACCCCCCCTCCCCACCCAAATTTAAATATATCTAGGAGTACTAACACAGAACACTTCCTAACTTACCTGTTATATGTTAATTCGATAGATAAAACTGACATGTTACGAAATTCTGTCTCTACGCTCCTCATCATTAGAGAACAATCAAATATAGTATGTATATTGTATAAGCCTCAAGACAGCAATATATAAGTGAAATAGGCTACCGGCATAAGCAAACACTAGGGTTCTATTTTTAGAGCAACAATCATCATTTATAAAGCCCATAAGCCTAAATTTGTCAATGACATACGAATAACTGTGTGAATGATGTAAACTGGCAAAACTGGTGGAGTAAATGGTAATATTTAAAAAACACTTAAAGTTGGGTACAATACAAAGTATTGAGTGTAAACTATAAAAACAGAAAAAAAAATCTGTTGAGAAATTAAAATTAACAAATGAGCCGTTCTGCATAAAATAGTATCTTTCCAAATACCTATAATGAAATCAAATCCGAGGGTACAATCGATTTTGAGGTATGGTATATATTCTATATTTTTCGATCATTATCATTGTAATTGCACAAATTCACGGAATGAGTAATATATACATAAGTTTTTAAATAATTACGCTTAAAAGACACCTACATGAATTTATTTTAATTAGGTGATAATAAGTGGTAAGAGGAATTAGTGAGTTCACGTTATGAATAAATAGGTTTGGTAGTTTTAGATATTAGCTTCTGATTTTTAAGTAATTATATCTTTTCCAAGGAAAATAAAATTACTTACACCCAAAGAACATTGACCCAAATTATTCGGCATAACACATCGCATAAAAAATATACGATGTCATATATCTAGCCTAGTAAATAGCGTAGTAAAAGAGCAAATTACCTTCATATATGAAGTGGCTAGACATACAACCCTTGATTGCGACGAATCATGGGGAAAAGGGCAAATATAAGTTTTATATTTACTTAACTGGCAATATCCAAAATTTTACTAAAATAATATCTTTCTAAAATTTGCTAAAATATTTGGTATTCTGGGGTGAGTCTAAAGAGGCAAGAGGCAAAGGTTTCAGCAATAAATATCTTTAGGAAGCAAAGGTACGATATAACTAGTAATCTATAAAAATAATAATATTGGAACAAAAGGCTGTTTTTTTTTTCAATTTTTCCTCCGGGAAGTAATTAATAAGGCTAGATTTCTTTTGACCAATTTTTTTTAAGCGAAAATTTTTTTGGCGCGTTCAACATACTTTCCCTGGGTAGGGAATAAGACTGAGATGTCGAGGCAAAAACATGTAACGCTCAAAGTTGTCTATGAAGGTAACGCTCAAAGCTGTTGCCCCAACCCCTCCACAACCAAGTTCCCAGACCGCCTCTCGAGCTGCTGAGAAGCTATCAATGTGAAGTTCACGCTGGGTCCCTGTAACGTTCCCAGTGTTAACTTTAACTTAACCACAACCGATATCTCAGACTGCAGAGGAACCGCGCTGGATCTCCAGAAAGTTCCCAGCGCTAGCTCTAACTTCCCCCACACACAACTAGGTTCGCCCCAGACAGTCCTCAGATTGTGGAGGAGCCCCCGATGTAAGGTTTGCGCTGGATTCCTGGAAAATTTGCAGCGTTAGCCCCAACCCTCACAACTGACCATTCATCAGCGGCCGATGTAGAGCTAGTGTTGGTCCTTGGAAAGTTCCCTGTGATGACTCCTATATAGCTTTGGTGGCAAAACAGTCCCAGCTGCAGCGTTCCCTACACAGCTTAAGGGTTTTCTATAAAGGGGTAAGCCATGTGCTCCTAGGGGAGTTCTTATAGTGGTACTTCATTCACGTGGTTCGAGCGGTTAAGACAAAACTCCCGCGCCGCTGATCCATTACCTCTTACAAAGATCGTTGCATCCCTAGCGGTTTAGGAAGGAGTCTTTGAGTTTCATAAATATCAGCCAAAATCAAAGAATTGACAGGAACAGTAAAAATGAAACAGCAAAATATTCTGCTAGACGGAAGCGGTTAGCCAATAATAGAAGTAGTAGGAGAAAGGGTAAATATATCTGGATCTTTTTAAAGACAACATAAACGTGCACGCCAAGAGATGAAGAACTAGCTACAACGAAAGGACCTCTCTATAGGTACCATAAAAACTATGAAGAATGGAGAAACAACAGGTTTGAATGAACTCCGAGCTGAGTGCAATTACGCGTGATAAATGGAAGCTATCAATTTTTGTGACGCTTCCTAAGAAAATAAATACCAGAAATTGCGCTGATTATCATCCATTAAGACTGATGAGTGATACATTGTAAGCCTTCTTAAAAGCATGCATTGCAAATTATATAAGAAATTTGAACAAGACAAAAGGTAAAATCAATATGAATCCAGAAGTGCATGCGAAAAGAGAGGCACCCTTTTAGTGTGATATCACAAAGATGCTTGGGTATAAACAAAGACAATACTCCGTAGTAGTATTGTCTTTGGTATAAACCAGGAGTTTTATAGGGGCTTTATCGTCTATAATAAGGCATTTGATAACGATAGACATGGCTATTTCTTGAGGCTAATTAAAGAAAAAAATTTAGACCACAGAGATATTAGACTAATCTCAAGATTATGTTATAATCTATACTATATTTATTTAATCTCTGCTCAGAGAATATGAAAATATTAAAAGAGCGGGATATTGGAACCACCAATAAACACTTTAAGATATGCTGGCGACACAGCTCTCTTTGAAGAAACTCTAGAAAGCTTACAAGTTTTACTAAATAAACCAACAGGTATTAAAGAAGATTGTGAACTCAAAGATCATGTTAATATCAAAATCAACATGAAGCATTTGAATCTTATATGTCGATGACAGTGGCGTCGCCAAGGGTGGGCCTGGGTGGCCACGTCCCCCCCCCCCCTCCCCTAAAATGTACAGTGACATAAGCATTTATAGAATACTTTTCTTTGTAAAACCACGCTGCCTACAGCTACAAACAAAATTTGTTTTTGTCTTCCAATACCTACAGCTGAAACTTTTATTCTTACTTTCAAATTAATTTGTACATAAAAATTATGTTTATAACAGAAATATTGAGGTGCGTATAAATATGGCGAGTCGCGCCTGAGCCGCCCGCACGTCCAACAAGCCTAGTTCGTCATATTTATACGGGGCTCGCGAAAAAAGGCTTTGGAGAACAGGCAGAAGGAGCTCCGAAAATTCCCGAACGCCGTAGTGTTCTAGATAAGCGTCAGAATTACCCATTTCTTTACGGGCCAGCGAATTGCTTTCAACACGGCTGTGGTGTAGTGGACAGACTTTCTGCTTGTCATTCGTACGGCGCGGGTTTGATTCCCGTGTTTTTTTTAAGGTTATGTTTGTTTTTTGAAATTTGGGTTAGTTTCTGTTAGTTTTGTTTGGTTGCGCCCGGAAGCAAGGGGAGCGAGCGGTGGGCCGTGCGTGAAGTTAACATGCGATTGTTCTGATTGGTCTGAGACTGCATCATCCTTCGATTCAGGGCGATGCTCGGGGCGATGTTAACTCTCGCGTTTTTATTTCTAGATTTCCTGTTTGTTTCGCGTGGTCTACAAGCATTACACAAGGTGGTTATTCGGGAATTTTCGAATCTCCGTCTGTCTGCTCCCCAAAGTCTTGTGCTCGCGAGTCTACCACGAGCCGCTCGACGGAGGCTTGCAGCGATCCGTTTTCTGTCAGTTTTTGAGGTGACCACAAAGGGATTTTGCGCGTCAAGTGGGACGGGCTCGGGGCAGGCTCCTTCAAAATTTTGTTTGCAGCGCGACTGACGACGCGATAGTTGTTGTTGGTGAATATGGAGTGGTCCAAAGAAACATTGTTACATTTAGTGGAGATCTATAAATTATTCAAAAATTTTTGTATTGTCCGCTGATATGCTGGAACTTTAAATCTGCGAGAAGTTCCGATCCTGAGCGTTTTTTATATAACGCAGTGCGTCCCCATCGCCGCAGTTTTCGCTTTTTATTTAATAAGCCTGATGAAATTAATAAAGCACCACCGCACATAACTAATAAGGCTGCCGTTTGTTCTTGGTCGTCAGACATGGCAGGCCTATTCTCTCTATACTCTTTTCTTCCCTTAATTACGCAATTACGATTATTCTGTCGCACTTCTTCACGCAATCACGCTAATTCTGAACTGAGCCGAAAAATAAATCCAAAAGTGGCCCCACTTAATTAAAAGTAATCGTCGATGGTTCGTGGCATGCGCGTATCTTTCGTTGGACCCAGGATACTTGCGGTAGGCTCGCGTCGAGCGCGCTGCTCCAAAAAAGTGTGCGCAGCTTTACACAATGATTACAAATTATTGCTACCATTGGCGATATCTCCATTGCAGCAGCCACACCTCTAGTTCTATGGCCATCTGTCTTACCGTTAATATTTATTTTAATAAATAATAATTTCATATATACAAATTTAGTAGGGAGCTATTAATATATTTTAAATATTTTTATTTAAAAGTGAAACAGCTATACTCTTATTACAATTACATTATTTACTTATTTATTTATTGACGGACAATGTCCATTTACAAAGTGAACCCTTAAACTACACTGGAGCCGATACAATCTTAAATCTAAACAGGAATGGAAGGAAATAAAAAAAGAAAATGTAATATAGCAATAAGAAGAGCGAACGTTATTCAATACAGTAACTCAAGCAATGTTCAGCTGCAATAGCTGTCTAAGAAACAGTCACTGAATGCAGAAGAAATCAAGATGTTCGTGCTGGTTAGCAAGATTAGGAGAACGGGGAACAAATGAATGAGCCCCATTGGTTCGATGAAAGGGTACATCAAATATTTGGCGGCTACGAGTAATTCTGAATGGAGCATGCAGGCCAACCTCAGCGAGCAAATATGGGCAATCCACCAGTGAATTGAACACCTTGAACAGGAGATGAAGATATCTTTGTGTTCTTCTAACAGACAATGGCAATATGTTGAGCCTACGGCACAGAGCATCATAGTGAAAGTCGTCTTTTTTTTAAAATTTGTAATTTATATAATGAAGGAATTTTCTTCGTACACGCCCAATCCTGTTGATATGGTTAGTGTAATGGGGGTTCCACACTGAAGAGACATATTCTAAGTGTGATCTGACCAGACTGCAATAAAGAATTTTTAGAGATAGTGGAAAAGTCTTTAGAATTTCTTTTAATGAACCCCAACATCTTCATGGACTTGCTTACAATATTTGCCATGTGTTCAGCAAATGACAGCTCCGCGTCTAGAGCAACTCCAAGATCTCTGATAGACACGAAGGGTGGTAGGATCTCACCATTAATGACGTAATCAAAAGTTTTGGGCAACCGCACTCTAGAAAATTTCATAAGCTTGCATTTAGATGTATTGACTTCCATTTCATTATTGTGGCACCACACTGCAAATCTGCTTAGGTCATCCTGAAGTGTCAGACAGTAATTAAGAGTAAAAATTATATTGATCAATTTCAAATCGTCGGCAAACAGAGGGAATTTAGAAGAACTAAAACATGTGGAAACATCATTTACGAAAATATTGAAAAGAAGTGACCCAATGTGAGACCCCTGGGGAACCCCGTATGAGACTGAGATTTCATGTGACAAAAAATTGTTCACTCGCACGACCTGAGTTCGACCAGTAAGATAACTTTCAATCCAATTGAGCATAGGGCCAGTTATTCCCAAGGTATGGAGCTTGCAACTTACATAATAATATGGCGTGGGGAACCTTGTCAAATGCATTGGAAAAGTCTGTATAAACAGAATGAACCTCGGCACCCCCCTCCAAGGCCCCAAACACGTAATGAGAATAAGCAAGAAGGTCGAGCTCAGTACTTCTACCCAGGCAAAAGCCAAACTGCTCGCTTATGATCTCAAGGGACAACACCGAGCTCAGATACCTAGTTAAAAGATTCTCAAAAACCTTAGGAATAACATTTATAATACAGATAGGTCTATAATTTCTTATGTTTGTTCTGTCACCAGCCTTATGTACTTCTGCTCTCAGAACGAGCGGAGGAATATACAGAACTAAAGTACTGCGCAAAAAGTTTGGCTGCCTCAGGATCCATATCGACACTATCATTATCCAAACACACAACACTAGGCAAGTCATTTCTCTTACATTTAGAATTCGCAAAATTCCAAAACTGCGCAATGTCATGCTGAAGGGAGGATTCAATATTTTGAACATAATTATTATAAATTGGCGGGAAAGGATAGTGCATTGTGAACGCAGGTTAGAAAATAACTGATAGTCTTGAGCAGTAGGTTTTGTGTGCTTTTTTTGAATGGTTAGGTCGATCAGGTCCCGAGTAAACCAGCGTGGAAATTTCCTGCTGGCAACTTTCTTTACTGGAATAAAGATGTTCAATATATGATATAATATGTCACAGAATATGTTTAGCATGCTTGGAACACTCATGTTGGAGAACAAACTATTACAACAGAATGTACTTAAATAATCATTAATGAATAGGTAATCAGCAGATTTAAAGTCGTAATAAAATTCATAGGCCTGCCGACTAATAACACATAAATCTTTAGAAATTCCTAAATTAAAATAGAAAGATGCATGATGATAATCAATACGTACCAGCGGATCACAAGAATCCACACTGACTATTCTATGACTCAAGACTAGGTCTAAAGTAACATCATTAACATTATAAATATGGTTTAACTGAAAAAGATTATGAAATGCTGAAGTTGCCTCGATAGCCTCTACTGTTTGGGGTGAAATATATGAATCGTCACATGGAATGGCTATATATGGAACAGATATCTTCGTCAATCCACGTTGCCTTGGTAAGATTAAAATCACCTGCAATGCAGAGGTCACCATCAGGGAATATACTGCGCACAAGGTCTATATCACAGACCACAGTCTATATTATCACCAGCCAGTAAGTAGTCACCAAGCGAAGAGTTTGGAGGTATTATATATATTTCTAAGAATGCAATGAGTCTTCGAGGAACCAATCGTCACGTAAAAATTTGAATTTTTAATTGAATTCTTTATATATACTAATTAACATTCACTATCATGTTTATGTTTTTTATTCGTCTTCGACCCCACGATCTCTTTGTTTTTTTTTAACAAAAATCGTATAATTTTGGCCGAAAAATGGGCGTAGCACCCGTGAAATTTTGATTGGCCTCCGGCGACGAGCAATACAGTAGGGGCAGGTGCTCACCTGAAATAACTGTGGGCCGTAGAGTGCCCACCCGGAAAAAGATGCTGGCGACGCCACTGATCGATGAGCAGATAGTTAAAAGGGTGAATAGATATAATTATCTTGGGACCAGTGTAAATGAGATCACTGACGATATTTCGGCCTATATAAGAAAAAGCATAGAAAAGCCAAGAAGTATAGTCATGAAAGTGAAGAGAGCGGGATCTAAGTATCAATCTAAAATCCGACTTATGAGACATTAAGTACAGTGAATACTTTGTTACCGAATAGAGACATAGACAATGAAGAAAATAAATACTACGAACACTGCAAATTTCGAATTATAGAAATGTACCTCCGGATCTTAAGGATACCATTAAAAGGCAAATTACAAGCACCATAGTCTTAAGAAATATAAAAAGGGAAAATAATGTTTTACTGCTACGAAGAGGAAGATGCAGTACCTGGTATTACTTTAAATTATTATGGAGGGAAACATCATAGGGAAAAGTGGTGTTGGAGGCAGTCGATATTTGCAACTAAGAATCCATATGGCGCTTATAGAAGAAGTTGAATATATTAATGATAAATTGTTTATCCCAAAAAATAAAGATTGATATAGCCACATAGAAGATTCAATTTGCAAAATACATAAGAGAGTTTATATTATTAGTGAATTGATCGTATTAAATCAGAGCTATAGCATAAACATGAGTCACCAAAGAAAAGATTATATTTAGGGTGATAAAATATAATTTTATATCGCGATAATTATATTTAGGAAAATATAAAATTATATTTAGCGTTTCAAAGAGAAAGCTTCTTAACGAATCTACCAATACTATTATAACTAACAAACTAACGATACAAAAATGACCTAATCTTACGCAAGTATCACATTTAAAAATAAAACAAGTTCACAGCCACGAGCTAGGACCACCTAATTGATAAGTACCTATATATATTTGCTATTAAACTATTAATCCAGACGCCTACAACTTGCGCCTTATCCTTGAAATTTGACTAATGCGATGTATAATATGCGCTTTGGCGTAAATCAGTTTATAAAAATCTCTTTTACCATTACAATATATTTTAGTGGCAGGAGCCAAGTATCTGAATATCACATTTAAGGGTTCTAAGTACTTTAGTTTTAGAAATATAGCGCTAAAACGGACAGGATCGCATATATGATTTCATCTTCCCCTTATAAAGCAAGTTGTTATAAGAACTATTCCTTATTCTTTGTCTGCCAATTCCACATAGTCTATATGTTCTAATCATCTAATATAGTGACACATATGGTGTCAATTTTAGCACCAACAATACATAGACCATTAAGGGCTGCTATAGCAACAAAATTGTTACGATTTCCACAAACCAATAGAAAAGAGGAAAATGTTTTACATGCGTCCGAGGAATCATTAATGATGTGTGTTCATCGGAATTTTCCCCCACGCCAACCAAAAGCTTTTTGTAAATTACTATGCAGAGTTGCCGAAGTTTTCTCTTTATGGTAGATTCACGGTATATACTGATGTGACATTGCTACAGATGAGTTTCATCATAATCTGATTTTTTTCTGAAATATGGTTATTTATTGTATAATGTAGGCAAGTCGATGAAGTTCCGGGTAACTTGCTAATTGCTAAAATTGCTAAAATTAGGAAACGACCCGCTTGTGGGGAGTTTCCTAACGTGCCAGCGCGCAAAATATCTTTTTCTACAGCCGCGCGCAAAATAAGTAAATACTAAATTCAAATGAAATCGCAAAATCGACGAATGCCGTGGATTCTTATTTTGCGCTCTAGCGCGAACATGGAAAAGGAAATTCTCAGTTTTTTCGTCTAGTGTGCTGAATGGTCATGGAAACCGAAGATAAATAAATGACAGTCGTGCGTTTGTTACAGTTTGTTGCTGGCACTCCTGTTCTAAATATGCCTGAAGCCCGAACATATTATGTCAAAACTGACAGCCATTTGCAAATTTCAGAATAAGTATAGAGAAAAATGTGCATTTAATTTTAAAAAATGCGGCTGTAGAAAAAGTTCTGTGTGTTTTTCGAGCGCAAAGTAAGATTGCCGTTTTCGAAAGATTACTGCGCTCCGCTACGCGTCGCGCAGTAACATTCTTTCTCAAGCGGCAATCCGTTACTTTGCGCTCTAAATACACAAATAACTATTTAAAACGTGCATTTTATACTATTTTTCTATTTTGCAGGTTTTTTAATGAAAAACATTAATTTATTCTAGTCCCGACCAGCCGTTACACGACCATCTTGTCATTTTTGACGTCTTTATTTGTAGAAATCCAATTCAAAGCGGTGCGGTGTCGCAGTTTTTGCTAGTAGTCTTTGACTTAAAGAAAAGCAGTGTCAAACAGAGATTCTTTTCGACATTCTTTTGCGTTTCAAAATGGAATCATTTAGAACGCAAAATAGAAAAAAAAATCTTTAAAAACGCACTTTTAGATGTAAATCTTCGAGAAGCAGGTAAAAAGAGTCGAGCCGAACGGTGGGAATCGGAACTTCATGCGGCACCCTTATTTACGTCCCTTTTTAACACGTTTTTCTAATGTCTAATGTAAATTGGATCGTAATGTCAATAGTTTCTTGTCGCACCCACACATCAAATGGGGTCTTCTTCATATAAAAAGCCTGCAGCAAGAACGAAAGAAGGTTAATAATCCACTCATTTTGGCTAGAGACTGGTCCAATTCCACTCGCCAAAGCTTGAGACTGGTTTTCCATTCAAATCTCCACATATACTGACATCCACTCGCTTCAGCCAGAGACGAGTTTCTCCCACACCGTGTATAGTTTCGCAATTATACGATAAATTAAGCATCCCAGTAATTTTTCTAAGCCAAATGAAATTAAGAACCAATCCTAAAATCCCAGCCACCGGTGCAACTCGGAGACGGCTTCCTTACAGATAGGTTAATTCTTGGTTGCACTTAAATTCTTCACAATTTAATAACTAGACATCATTTTAAGGGAAGGTTGCACTTTTAAACCTAGTCCTATAGGGTGATCAGATTCTCGTAATATGTGCGGTTTTGATTATGTTTCAGGCTAGGAGGTGATTGTGATTGATCCTTAACACAACAAGGGGTAATATGGACCTACGAGACACGAAAAGAGCCTGCTTCGGGACAGCCCCCCAAATGACCTTGTGGCGTAATCTACGTGGTAGTATCTTAAAATTTACATATCTTATATACGTCCTGCTCAGATCTTACCTGCTACGCACTCAACTTCTTACAAATTCTCTTCAGTATGTGCATGCATACTAGGTGGTATGCATATGTTTCCCGTATGAGTAATGTGAATGTATCGAGAGTGTAAGGACACATACTTTGGATGTGTTATTTTTTTATTAAACGGTCACGGTTTACTTCTTGGTGCGAGGGTCTGATTGACATGTCGTAACTTAATTCTGGTAAATAAATTTTCTTTCTTATATACATTTTTCCTTTAATACATAAATTCAATTCATTTTGTATTCATTTTTATTATATGCTAACGCCTATGTTATGTAAATTAATATTGCGCTTTCCTTAAATTGTACAAGTAAAGCAAAATAGATGTATAAAAAATTACCCTTTGGGTTTTATTGCCAGTATTGACTGATTACTAAAGAAATTGTAATCATTCAAGACAATAGACTTTAGAACCTACTATCAAACAACGTCAATTTAACAGGGTCTTATCCGACAGGGGCGATAAACCATTCACTATTGTTACGATCACGCGAAAAGGGTCTTGGCCTTTAGGTACAACGAAGGTGCCTTGGAGCAGAGACGTTACGGTACCATCAAACTGAGGGTGTCCATTCTGTAATAAGTTATCTTCTAAAAACTATGCTCTCTTATAGCTATAAGAACTATTTATATTGACCCGGATTCCCGGATAATACTAAATTCTGTTTGTCTATCCTCCATTTTCGTTGTTCTCTTCGTCCTCATTCGAACACCAGCCCTAGTTTTTCTCTCTAAAGATCTATCTAAATGATTCCAGTTGTTTTATGACAAACACCAGTCTTGCGTTCGTAAGCACTATTATATAAATTCCAGCCTCTTTTCGCTTGTATACGGTAAAACTTTGAGTTGTCTCGGTTCATTTTAACGCGGATTTACTGGAAAATCTCTATTATTCATTGCCTGCTTTTTGTGCAAGTTTTTTTTTACTATATATAGTTTTCAATTTGGCTTCGCCAAATCAAATTGTGAAGGCCAATTCAAATTTTGACAAAGTGCACGAGCTTTTTACTGTTATAATTTCATTTACTAACAGTTTTCATTTTTAGACTTCTCATTCTCGACAACGGAGGCAGATTTCTAGAAGCCCCCGCAGTTCTTTTAGGGTTTTCAGCTTCTTTAGGGTCACTAAATTAGCAGTTATGCAATTTACACCCTGGAGCCAGAGCCGAAGAGGCCTTATCCAAAAACGCTTTAATAAACCTGAGGTGAGGAAATAGTCAACAAATTGCCTCACAAAAAGGACAATGTTGACACAAAATTATTTTATTTATTAACGACGAACATTTTAGAAATATATTTATATTATCGACACCAATATTTGAGATTTTGAAGTCGAAAGATGTATCTACACTTACATATTTATAGAGACGAAAAATTTTATATCGTACAAAATGCTTTTCTTTGTTTTTTTTTTCAATGGGGCGGAAAATATATTATTACTGAAGACGAACACGTGCCTAAACTCATACTTTTTGAAAAATTATTAAATTCACGCACTTCACTTTTTCACCATTGGAAATGTCTTATTTGGAGGCCATAACGCCAGGGTCTGGCCATTACTTTGGTAGTGACCTCTTATGTTAATTCATCTTGATGACGCAGCCTCCCTTACGGAAGCATACATTTTTTTTAGATGAACCTTCGAATTCGGTACTCAGCTTTCAGGGTACACCTTTCCCAAAACTGAGCATTCAGTTAGGAGATGATTGTATGGATCTACCTCCTCCATGCTGCATTCTAGATTTCTTAACAGAACCATAAGCCTTTTCAGATAACGACATCCTATAAGCAACACTTAAACGAGCTTCATGTCCTCTTTCTTCAAAGCAATAGAAGGTACCATAGAATTAGATTGACATTTCCGGCCATAATTCCTTGGCCTGCCTATTCATTTCGGCCTTTATTAAAGCAATCTCATACTTGTACCTAATAGATTCACACCACAAATTGTTTCACACCTCTAAAAGGCTATAACGCTTTCCATTAGGAATAATGTAATTTCCGGCTTAACAAATAATTTGCCATATCGTACTTTCGGGTGTTCCAGGACCTCCACTAAGAGACAACTGCAAAATCAGCCCACCTGCTAGAATGACAGAGCATAGCCAAACCAAACCCGCGTAGGTGTATATCCAGGTTTTCCCAGCCACATTTCAAAATCACCTACATTTCTCATAGAAAACTGTTTTGAGTTGAAAAGAACCTGACCGCTTCATTATATATTATTATAGAAAACAGACTAGAGAAGGATGGTGAATGTACTTTTAGTCAAAAAGTCGATTCTTGATTACGTAAACAAAACGCAAAATATAAGTTTTTAAGAGTCGAGGATTCTTAACTTAGGCTAGGGCGTAAAGAATATTTAGTTAAGCTAGATAGCTAAAACTATTATAGTCAAATAACATGTATAAGTTTCAACTGACCCACATTTGGAACAAATAATCATTAGTCTTTCTAGAGGTTATGTAGCCCAAAAAACTACTGCGCTCCAGGACCTACACTCAGAGACAACTGCACTTAGAGACAATTGAAAAATCAATCCCATCAGACTCCTGCTCAAACCCAACCTATGAAGATGTATATCCAGATTTCCCAAGCCACACTTCAAAATTACCTACATTTCCTCCTGGAAAACCGTTATGAGTTGGGAAAACCTGAACGCGTCAATTTTTATAGGCATATTATTATAGCAAAATAAGCTAGAGAAGCATGGTAAATGTATTATTAGCCAAAAAGTCGACGACGAACTAACACCCATTTTTTCCAGACGTTTTTCTCTGTCTTAACAAAAAGTAACTTATCCATCTTTTTGGAAAGTCGCCCGAGTGCAACCTGTTCCAGAAAAGACAAGAAAGCCACGCCCTCAAACTATCACCCAATTGTCTTGCTTCCAATAATCTCCAAAGTCATGGAACGTGTAGTCAATCAGCAACTACTCAAGTACCTAGAGACCAACAGAATAATTAGCGATAACTATAGTTATATTGGCCTGTCACTCATATATATAGTAGGGCAACTGAGAACTACGGAAAATCTGGAGCGGTTGCGTTGGATATAACGAAGGCATTCGACAGAGTTTGGAATGACGGATTGCTCAACAAACTGCCGTCCTTCGGCCTGCCAGGGTCTCTTGCAACTGACTTGCCAGTTTCCTTAAGAACCGATCTCTGCACGTTGCTGTTGATTGGCACATCTCAGCATCTCAGACACATTCACCAATAATGCGGGCGTGCCTGAGGGCGCAATACTTTCACCAACTCTCTTCCTCATCTATATTAATGACTTGCTGATCGAGACCAATAATCTTTTTTACAGTTTTGCAGATGACAGTACCCCTGTCGCCCAATTTAGATCAGAAATACTTTTACCAGCTACTGATACATCACCGCAGACAGGAGCAGATTACAACAATTAATCAAGATCTAGAGAAAGTTCGAACTTGGGACGACAGGAATTTGGTCCGGTTCAATGCGGGAAAAACCCAAAGCGTCACGTTTACCAAAAAAACCAATACGGCGGGCCGTGACCTCATTATGGCAGGATCTACCATTCCCTCATACACTAAAGCTACTGGATTCCATTGAGAAGAGAGCTGTGCGTCTCGTAGGCGACCCGGAGTTTGTCCGGGATCTGGATAGTTTGGAACACCGCAGACATGTGGCCGAGATCTCCCTGTTTTACAGATATATTCACGCCAGATGTTCCCAGGATTTGGCCCGCCTCATTCTGCCTCCAGCAACGCCTATTAGACAGTCACGGCATGCGGCAGGCGGCAAGAGCGTACCCGTTCGTCCTACAACTGGAAACACCTAGAATATCGCTCGACAAGGACTTGTTTTTTTCTAGTGCCCCCATTCGGGGAACGGTTGGCTTTGCTGCAAAACAATCCACCAGCACACCCCTCTTCGGGCACTTAGGCAGAGCTACCCTTCTGCTTGCGTTAGACGTTAGTCCAGTTTGAGGGGCCTATTTGTTAGGAGCAGCACAAATAAAAATGGTCCCACAGCTCCCCCGGCCTGGGTACCAGGGTGAATGGGTACTTTCACTGGCTAAAACTCTGAAAGGCACATACGATGTTGGCCAGGACATCCGATTCTTCCTCGGGTACTTCTTCTTCTAACCCAAACTAACCCTAACTCCCTCCCAGAACATCTATTTTCACCATTAATTACAACCTACAGCTTTCAAGAACCATGTCAATCAACATCTTCGCACAAATACCGCTCGTCGAGTGCCATGGGCCTTTAGTGTGTGAGCCAATGCCTTGAACCAAAAAAAAACTTTTTATTACGTAGACAAAGTGCAAAAAGTATGTTTTTGAGAGTCAAGGATTCTTAATTTAGGATAAGGTGTATAGAATATTCAGTTAAGCCAGATAGCTCAAATGGTTATAGTTAAGTAAGATGTATAAGTTCAACCGATCCACATTTGGAACGAATAATCATTAGCCCCTCTAGAGGTAATGTAGCTCAAATAGCTGCTGCGCTCAAATCGGTGGCTATTGTCTGGATGCACTCATACCAAGCTAACCTATTTTACGTCACTACGAAATAATCATTCATTAACTTATAACTTGGTAAACTTTTTATCAAAGCAGGAAAATATATAATATATGTCTCTTTTGCTTTCGGGACTAGACTATTCTTCCGCAGGCAGTTTTAAAAAACACCTGAATGAAAATAAGAAATATATTATTTTTCTGGATATTCAGTAAATTCCTACCACATGCGCCTATTTCTGGCTTGAAGAAAATATAGTTTAGCCATGCATAAGTACTATTTCCCAGCACATTTTTCGAAAAGTTGTTTACTTAAATATGGCAACGCTGTAACTATTACATCAATGTTCGGTGTTAAACCCGCGTAAAACTTGTATTTCAAAAGTTAGCTCTTGTATCACGCGAATAGTCACTAAATAGAAAAATAAGCATTCCTCTCACCTTAATTAATTTGCGAGTGGTTCTAGATTTCAGTAGCTCTGATTAGTTCTATAAATGGAGTCGTGCGGAATGAGCTTTATTAAATACCTTTTGTTTGTTTTTAATTTGGTATTTGCGGTAAGTATAATATAGTTTTCTAGTTAATTCATCTTATTAATACCGTGATTATTTCAAAGTTTTGACCGTATCAGCATTGAGTTAGCAAGACAGCAAAGGATGAAAATTATAATTTTTGGAGAAAATGTCATTATCTTTAAGCATCTTTCTCAAAAAATATCAACAACAAACAAATGAAATTTGATTAAGAGTAAATATACTTAAAAAAAATATCAAATGTGTTGCATTTGTACGAAGCAGTGAAAATTCAAAATTCTTAGTAGTGTGATTGATATGTTGTCT
>MU182506.1:262249-334731 GCA_016904865.1 Pissodes strobi | reverse complement strand
CTTTGATAATTTCTGATAACTCCTTGAAGTTTTTTACACTATTTTTTACTGGCTATAAGCTTTTTGACACTGATTGTTATTATATAATCTTTGAAACCAAAAAATCAAATTGTTAACGTATTTTTTCGGCAGATATATGGTTATTTGCATATACTTAAATTAGTTTATATATATATGGTTATTTGTACCTTTTCAAAGTACTCTGTATAAATAATATAAACCTGTTTAAAAGATCAATTTTGTATTTATTTCTGTAATGAGGGCAGTGTCGTGCAGACATACAATGGAATACAGTTAGGAAAATTTTAACATAAACATTTGACAACTAATTAAATGGAGACTCCTGGGTCGTTGCCAGTTTTACAGTAGGACTTTTTATACTCTGAAACTGGTAAAATTATGCTTGGAATTTGCTTATTACAAATAAACTTTATCGGAAACCCATCGTGAATCTTATTTATGAACATTGCAATTCAAAAAAAAATTATTGAAGTAATCATAAAAAAATCTATATATAAAATGTAAAATCAAGTCAGTACGGCTGGAGCGGGTAACGACAGCCCAAATGTTAAATTGTTTTGCCACTCGTCTAAAAATCAAACTTTTCTAACTGGGTATTTATTTGCTAGAACCTATGATTAATTTTATTGATTAATATACCAAATCAAAGCTCATTGAACTATTCATATAGAACAATCTAAAATAAGAACGCCAAGTTTTAGAGAGCTGCCCGGATTACTTTTATACGTCAACCACATCTCTCCAGTAGAATTAGCACAAACCCAAGGATAATTTATTTTATAAGTATTTTAAATCAAAATGCATTGAACTATTTGTGAGGATGCAGCCTCCCCAAGCCTCGTTGTCAAATCTTACAGGTTAACTTGCAACGCCGCTTTCGTTCTAAAATTAAAACTGTCAAAGTCGAAAGTGTCCTGTCAAGTCAAGTGTCGATCAAACAAAATAAAATAAAAAAACATAAAATATGAGGCAATTTATTGTTCAGAGTTCATGCTCTGGTTCATATGTTTATTTAGTCTTCCTCTTCTTATGGACGAGCTTAAAAAGAGAAAGATAAACCCTCAACATCAAGCACAAGCAGTTCCATAAATTTTCAAAAAAAAATGTTCTATGCAGACTGCATCGGTGCCTAAAATCATTTGACGTTTTTCGGGGTTTTATTGTGACCCACCCACAACTTTCGGTTGCACAAGCAAAAATCATTGTGTTTATTTCGGTGTCAACATACGGGTTTCGTGGTCGAAATAGGAAATTTTGGTAAAAATGCCCTGTTCGAAATGTAGCTCAGATTTTACGCTTTTCAATTGGAAGATAAAATGTGGCGAGTGCGAGGACAAATATTGCAATAAGTGTTTAAGACGAAAGGACGGAGTCCTGTTTTGTGAGGTCTGTTTGATTCTGACTAACAGACCTCCGGACCGACTTAAATTGATGGAACTTAGAGTAAAAGACCTCAGAGACTACCTGAATAAAAACAATATATCCACCTATGGATTGGTGGAGAAAAAAGAGCTGGTAGATCTGTTTTGCATTAAATACATTCCTGAGAAGCAACGAAAAGGAGTTGACAAGCTGACTGCCAACTTTGGGGACCCTTTGAGGCCTCTCAATGGGCTTTTTACTAACATAGAGTCCGTTATCACTGAGCATAGGACTGGTGCCAGGCCAACTACAGTCCCTGCACCGGCTCCTCCCACTAGAACCACACCATCGGGTACTGCTACGCCTTGTAGAGTTACTCCAACTCCTCCACATTCACCTCCTGTTGTCAATGTAAGCACAACACCGTCTGCTCCTCCTTACGAAGGATACCCAACTACATCACAAACGGCACAGTATTCTGAATTCACCCCAGAGTCGAGCCCTACACCCCAGAGACATCCGAAGCTTGAGGACTTCACTAGTTCTAAGGAGTTAGGCGAATTAACCTCGAAACAGTTGAAGATTCTTCTGCAAATCAACCGAGTCGAGTTTAGAGGATGTATCGAGAAAGGTTACTAAAATTTTTTTTTTATTATTGAAATGTTTTTGTTGATTAGTCAATTGGCTCTTTGGGTCTTGTAAATATTATAAACACAACCATTTCAATTTTTTTTTCCAATTTTAATCGGTAGCTTATGCTGTATGGAATAGATTAAAAGTAAAAATTGCTTGTAAAACTTGACCTTACCACTACTTCTCAATACAAAAACTATTATAATAAGATTATTGACAGAATATAAAAACAATTTTGCAGTGTTGCCAAACTGAAATATATATCATAATCTATGCACTATATCAGCACCCACACATGGATAATAAATTATAAAAAAGTTAGAAAGTATATTCTTGAGAAATTTGATGTAAGTAGGTACTAAATTACTTGTCAAGGGAGGGCAAGAACCAACCAAACAAAACTAACCTAAATTTGAAAAAATTGACTCTTTCATGGTTAGTTAAAAGTGTCCAATTTACGATAATCTTCCCAAAGAATATCAAAATAGTGTAAATTTTGTGGGGTTACATATAATCCAAGTAAGCTGTGCAGATAAATACAATCTTGACCACTGAATCAGTGGTAATTTTTGAAGTTAATATGAATTATTTTTTGTTGCGTATCAGAATTCTTTGTTTCTACTTGTACTTAAGCCTAGCTAGAAGAATAACCTTAATTAGTAAAATGTGTCTAAAATTTTAAAATCGAGGCTTGGCTCATAGCAAGCAATTCATAATCATCATTGTCAAATGTTTTTGAAAAGTCAAGTCCAACAGGAATTAGGCATTTGGGTAAATACAAATAAAGGAAATTTAGAGAAAAGTACCATATTTTATTTAATCAATAGTTAGGAAATGCTAATGATCATTTAAGAGCAGTTTTGATTTTATTTGAATGAATGAATTTGATTTGGGAGAATGCTTCTCATTTTTTAACCTAGAATGTAGAAAAGTTCTTCACTCTCCTCATAGTGCTTGCTTAAAATATGAATTTCCATATGGTTATAAGTAGGTACATAAAGAAGGGCAATTAAATGTACTTAAACCTTGACTTAAACTTGATATTATTTAGGCGTTCTTGAAATATTGGTCTGATTTTTCAGGCATTGGTTTTTTCATAAATCATTGCATTTTTAGCAATGTTTGTATTTTGATTTTTCATGCCTCATTGTTTGCTGATTTATTATGCAGTTAAATAAGACTCATAAAATGAAGGCTATATGTGTGACAAATATTTGCCATCTGTGTACCATTCATATATCTTTACTTACTTATAAACTTATATTTATAATATAGGTACACAAAGCCTTACATTAAAATCCCTTCTGCTTATAGATTAATTTTATCTAAATTCCTTTAGAAGTATCTAATGAGTCATACTCATACATAAGTATGTAGCGAGGTATGTAAATATTAATAGATCAGGTGAATTTATATTAATTGATAATGATTTATTTACAAAATTTGCAATTTTGATTCACAAACTAACAAATATAATTATTAGTTTAGGTGTTGTAAAAGGCCCTTGATTTTTTTATAAAAATTAATTATGTATAGTCGATTCAGAAATGTTTGACAGCACACAACTCCAATTATATGGCACAGAGCAGGTATAAAGCCACAATACGTAATGGGCACAATAAGGTCATAAGTAAAATATGCCTTGGTATAACAATTCAGATAGTTTCTATCTATTATACAGGCATCCATATTCCACCCTATACTTTACAGAGTACAATAGGGTCGTAAAATTATAACAAGTATAGGACTAGTAGTGGAGGTGGAAAATTACCAGAACTGATATAAAATAAACTAAAAATGAAATAAAATCATCTTTATTATACATAAATGGGTAAAACAATTTACATATAAGGGTGGAGAGTACTGCATAGTATATTTTAATGACCACTTTCGTACAAAAAATACAAGAAAAACTTGTATAAAACTGTACAAATCTATAGAACTAACATTTTTTGATCCCTGACAAAATTCTCTTAGTACTAGAAATACATTGCTGATGAGATAACTCAAGTTATCCTAGCTGGTATGGAAGCTTTCATCCGAGCTTTCATCCCCTCTTCTATGAAACGGATTTCAAACAGTAAACCATGGTTTGGGAAAAACTGCTTAAGAGCAATAAATGCTAAAAATATCGCCTACTGCAGATGGCGCCGAGATCCGACTACCAAAAATCGATATATTCGTCAGGAGTAGAAACCAGTGTAAGCAGACCATTGCATGGGCGAGAGTAAGGAGGGATATAACGAGCAGATCAAAAACAACCTTCTCAAGTGTCCTAGCAGATCAAGATCCTTTCGATCAGTTGCCAAAGCTGTCGCTAAGGCTTTCTCAAAGACGTCAATTCCACCACTGACCAAAGTTGATGGCTCAATAGCGGAAACGGTCAAAGAAAAAGCGAACACTCTTGCCGAAATATTTGCATCAAATTCTACCTTAGATCATCAAGTGAAACGAATACTCAAAAACAAGGCCACAGGACCGGATGGCATTCTAGCAATAGTGCTTAAGAAATGTGCTGCTGAACTAACAGCTCCACTATGCAGGCTTTTCTCCCTATCATACAGAACTGCGTGCTTTCCTTCTAACTGGAAATGCGCTCAGGTGCAACCAATTCCGGCAGACCTATCTTTTTACTATCGATAGTACTACGGAAGGTGTTCCAACGAGCTGGCAGTTATGATTCCGCCCAGAGTTGTGCTAGGCAGAAACACCCATCAGATACAAGTTGCTCATCAAATTCAAATTCAAAATTCAAATGGTTTATTGTCCAACAGGTTATCCCAATAACAAGACAATGTAAAATAACAAAAAAATAAAATATTTTTACAATAATAAACTAAAGATACTATAAATAAATATATATATATATAAGAACAAAGAACAATATATAGATAAATATAAATATAATTAGAGAATACCCGACTACACAAGATGAACATGCAACTTCACCTCCCTCTTAAAGCCTTTTAAAGTTAATTAAATGAAGGGTAAAGGCTGTGTGCATGTACGAAACATAGCAATGAAATACCTTGTATATCATGCAAATTTTAATCCAAAAGGGTCATGAAGAGCGTAACAGAGCGCTTTCGGCCGTAGCCATCATCAGTGTTACTTGTCAGTAGACAAAGGACATATCCATGGATCAAACACAACAAAAATCGACAATGATCGCAATTACAGGGTGTTCACCCATAATGTCCCCCCTCTTTAACTTTGTTAATTTTTAAGCTACAAAAAAAAATAAAAAACTGAATTGTAGGGTTTTTAATGTAGTTTTTGCACACGTAAAGAAAAAAACAAAAAAGTGTACAGTATACAGGGTAGATCAAAAAGAAACATTTTTTTAAATCTAGCCCCCATTTTTTATTCGATTTTTCGATTCTACGTAAAATTCTATGAATTTTTATTATAACACACTATATCCCTATTCCTAATACTTTAGGAGTTATTGACAGTTGAAGTCGCTATTTTTTAATTATAATAATAACTCTTTAATCATTTTTAAAACAGAAGATACAAAATCACTACTCAAAGCAATGAGGTCGAATTGAGGAAACTCAATATTTTCACCTCAATGACTTCAAAAGCTAAACAAAAAGTTATATTCTTAGGTGGCTGTTGCCATAAAAAAATAAAAGAACAAACAATATAGCGAATTCAACTGTCAATAACTCCTAAAGTATTAGGAATAGGGATATAGTGTGTTATAGTAAAAATTCATAGAATTTTACGTAGAATCGAAAAATCGAATAAAAAATGGGGGCTAGATTTAAAAAAATGATTCTTTTTGATCTACCCTGTATACTGTACACTTTTTTGTTTTTTTCTTTACGTGTGCAAAAACTACATTAAAAACCCTACAATTCAGTTTTTTATTTTTTTTTGTAGCTTAAAAATTAACAAAGTTAAAGAGGGGGGACATTATGGGTGAACACCCTGTAATTGCGATCATTGTCGATTTTTGTTGTGTTTGATCCATGGATATGTCCTTTGTCTACTGACAAGTAACACTGATGATGGCTACGGCCGAAAGCGCTCTGTTACGCTCTTCATGATCCTTTTGGATTAAAATTTGCAACTTAACTTTAAAATAGCAATGAAACACCTTGTATAGGTGTTTCATTGCTATTTTAAAGTTAAGTTAAGCAGGTCCAAGCAGTGGACACTATTCATCATGTTAAACCAGGCGCATGCCCTATAGATGGTCTCTTTGACAGCCACATTGGTGTGGTGTGTGGGGAGATAAAAGACTAGGTGTCTGCGAGTGTTGAACTGGGGGACCAAAAAGTTAATCTTGGACAGGAGATCCGAGGCATCAACAGAGCCGTTGCACAACTTATACAGAAGTACCAGGCTTGCGCAGACAGTGCTGTGTTTCAGGGATAAGGTTTTAAAGCGATTGAGCAGTTGGCCCTGGTCGATACCTCTGGGCGGATAGACACCATCAACCCTGAAAGAAAGCTGCTTTAGGAATCTACACTGTACCAGCTCCAATCTATCCACATGCACATTATAGTCAGGAAACCATACTGGAGCCGCATAAAGAAGTTTAGATCTTACTAATGAATTATAGATACTTATTCGGCTGGATGGGTTCGCAAACTCGGAGGTAGCCCTAGTAACAAAACCGAATATTTTTAAAGCTGATGACACCACCTCATCGATGTGCCCGTTGAATGTCAGTCTCCTGTCCATAATGACCCCCAGATCTCGCACAGCCTCCGAGTCAGGGAGTGAAGCGTCACAGAGGGTGTAGTTGTAATGCTGCGTGTTATATATTAGGGAGATGGTCATTTTTTTACACTTCTGAACATTAAGTGGAAGGCAGTTTTGATCACACCAAACACTCAGTCGGTCAAGATCCCGTTGAAGAAGCTGACAATCATCGAGTCCCTGGACGACACGAAAGATCTTCATATCATCGGCAAAGAGGAGGGAATGGCTCGACATGTCATTGCAAATGTCATTTATAAACAATGAGAACAAAAACGGTGCCAAAACACTACCCTGAGGGGCGCCACTAGATGCCAGGAAGACCCCAGACCTGTAACCACTGTACTCGACAAATTGCCTTCTACCTCCCAAGTAGGAGGCGAAGAAGCGTAACAGACTGTCATGAAATCCCATCCTTTGAAGTTTAAGATTCAAGATACTATGATTCAACTTATCGAAAGCCTTCGAGAAATCCGTATACACAACGTCCAGTTGCTGCTTAGTATTTATGGGATGATAGGCGGTGTTTAAAAAGGAAGTTAAATTAGTAACAGTTGATCTGGATGGAAAGAAACCATGTTGGTTCGGAGAAATAAGATGTTTTACTTGATGGAACAGTTTATTGTAAAGACAGACCTCAAAGACCTTCGAAAAGTTTGACAAAATGGATGTTGGCCGATAGTTGTCAATATGGCTCTTATTACCACTCTTGTAGATAGGGCAGATTTTACCGCACTTCCATAGGTCAGGAAAGACACCCCTGGAAATGGAAAGATTGAATATAAAGAGCATAGGTTTCACCAGCACTGATGCGCAGTCCCGCAGAAGAAATGACGGAATGCCATCCGGCCCTGCAGTTTCCTTATTGTTAAGACCTTTTAAAGCAGATAAGATGTCTGTATTGTCAAGGGCAAGAATATTTATGTTTTGTGAGTTGTCATTATCACTCTCAGTAGACTCATGATCATTGGTAGGAGGGGAATCAACATAGACACTTTTGAAGTAGTCACAATGCCGTTGGGAGAGTCGAAAGCAGCATCGCCGAAAAACATTTCACCGGGGATACGAGAACTATTTTGCTTCTGTCGAATAAATTTCCAGAATTTTTTTGGATCATTCACAATCGAGTCCTCTGTTTGTGCAATGAACTCTTTGTATGCTAAGTCGATCTTAATTTTGATATTTGCACGCATCATTTTAAAGGCATTATAATCAGTTTGGGATTTAGAAACTTTCCACTTCTCGTGCAGGCGAGACTTTCCCTTCAGTTCTTTAATAATATCCCCAGTATACCAGCAATGGTAGGAGTATTTACGTTTTTGAGAGCGAAACAGCGGAACTGACCGATCAAAGAGGTCGTAGATCTTCCCGTACATTGCCGAGACAGCCCCATCAACGTCGGAAAAGGCAGCGAGAAATTCACAATCGGTCTCAAATATAAGGTGATATAATAATGGAAAATTGGCTTTGCGAAAATTGTAGTTTCTGTTATGAGGGTTCGTAGGAAAATTCTTGCCATCGCGACCGAGAGAAGAACATTCGACAGCGATGGTAAGAGTGGGATGATGGGCGTCCTCAGGTACAAGAGGCATCACTTCTCTTCTAACAGAGCAGGGGAAGTTGGCAATAACAAGGTCAAGGAGACGGTTGTGAGAGTTAGAAATGTTATTAAACTGAGTTAAATCGAAATATGCCATAAAGTCCTTTAACACTGTGAGTTTGGAGTACAAGCCTATGTCGGATACCTGATAGTCTAAATTAAAGTCACCCACCAAGACCATCCTATTGTTATGAATAAGGCTAAGAGCAGATAAGTAATCATATAGTGTCCGATAGTGGCCCAGGGTAGAGTTTGGCTGCATGTAAATTACAAAAATAAACATAATCTGAGAGTTAATAGTTAACTTACAACCAAGAATATCCACACTAGGAATATCCAGCTCGAGGTGTTTTAAGTCGATTCTGGTGGATGGGATGTCACGCCGGACAGCCAGGAGCACCCCGCCGCCCTTGGTCACACGCAGAGCCTTAAGGTCCCTATCTTTGCGGTAGACTTGGTACTCATCGCCGAACAGTTCAGCATCATGCATTCCCTCCTGAATCCATGTTTCAGACACGGCCACTACATGATTTTCGCCTGAAGAGACACTCCTGTAGAAATTATGTGTATTAAGACCACGAACATTTTGGTATAGAATGGTTGTACTCCCGTTGGACGTTATTAGTTTAAATCTTGGTCGTTAAGAGAAATGATCTTGGGAACACCATCACGATAGACAATCCTGAGATTGGTCTCGCCCGCATCCAATCTCTCTCTCAGAATCCTCCTGGCATCCCGGTGGGCTTGAAGTTGCCGAGGGGTATTGTCGTCGCTGACTGATAGGTGGGTAAAATTTTGGTTAGATTTAAGTCTTTTAGCGTTGCGTATAATGGTCGAGGCTGCATGAATTGTTCCACACACAACCCTAATTGGTCTGCATTTGTCCTCGGTTACCCTACCTAGGCGGTAGACATCCACCAGTTGCGAACACCTAGGACATAGCTGTTACAGGACTCCTTATTTGGAGGACTGACTCGCTCTGGAATGGACTTCTGAGTAACGTCTTTCTCGAAAATTGCAACCTACAGCGCTTCAAGTGCAACGTCCACCATCTTCTTCGCACACGCACCGCTCGTTGAGTGGTATAGGATTTTCCTTTTGTGTGTGTGCCTCTTCAGTTACTAATAAAAATCTAAATGGCTTCCTGTCACATGAAACATTAAGAAACCCATTTATTACCTCATGGTCAACATTTATTTGTGCAATGATATTAAATAAATTATCATGATGCTCACTGTAGTATTTATAGAATTACTTCTGTAAAAGTCACGTCAGTCATTTCGGAAAATTGCACTTTGCGGCATTTTAAGGTGTCTACTTGCAACTGCATTTTTTTTCTTTCCTTATCACACTTGATTCCACAGTACACATTGGTCCGTCTGTTAATTTACATGGAAGAACACCACTAGTTATAACCAACTCTGTCTTATTTATGTGGACTAGATCCAAAAGTGATTCTTTGTTTGCAGAAATCATAGTAGGATCTTTAATAATTTGACTAAGATCGAAGGCGCCAAAGACATCACAGAGAAAACTACTCAGTGGAACTTGGATCCAACAACAAGCGGTGACTTATTATATGTAAATATCGCACTGACAAATTATCTCTGGTATTACAGCATACAAATATTCCAGTTGCCTATAGTGAACTGAAGGTGGTCGATATACTACACCTATGCCTACAGTCTGGTTATAAAGTTTTTCTAGTGACCATAATTCCATTATTAATTTCAGGTATAACAACTTTGGCACTTTAACTTGAGTAGTCACAACAACTGCCACAACCCCTCCTCTGCCGTCCTTGTCTCTTCTATAACGCTGAAAATTTTCAGTCTCAGTATTTTTTTTGTATTTGTGCACGTGAGTGAGCCCAAATGGGGCCCCACCACTGCGACCCTTGGTCTATTGTGGCTCACATCTGTGGTTTCCACTAGGCCAGAGGCTCGATCCTTTTCATGAAATCAAATAGCTTTCTGGGGTTTTCAAATTTGCAAGTGTAATTTGAGAATTTCCAAACACTGTTTGTCTGGTTCTTTCCATTGCGCCAATACTAAGGATAAGATATGGGATTATATTTTGGGGAAACTCTGTAGCTGCCAATAGAGTATTTATACTACAAAAAAAATGCTTAAGAAAAATCTTCAGGATAAACCAGAGGGAGAGCTGTAGACCATACTTTGTACAGTAGGTATGCATTATTAACCTTTGCGTCACTCTACATACTGGAGGCAGTAATCTTTGTAAAAAACATTCTGATCTCTTTGCTGACTCAGTTAATGAACATAATTATAATACCAAAAAAAAAGGGGACTATAAAATTGAAAAAACAAAGTATACATATATACAGAGAAGTGTCAGAATTGCTATTAAGAAAATCTGGAATAAATTTCCCATGAATTATAGAAACTTAAACCTAATGATCTTAAAAAAGAAACTTATAAACTTTCTTGAAAAAAAAAAGGCATATTATGATTTGAATGAATATTTTAGGGATGAAATAAAACAACTGTGATATTCTGGTATTTGTGACTTCATAAGTAGGTGATAGTATATGTTATGTAATTGGAAAACTGTATCTTGTGATTCTTGTAAATATTTAAGTATTTTTTCTTATTTGACACCTATGCCCATTGGGCGATGGTTAGAACTAATAAAGAGTTTACTTATTTATTTACTAGTCGTATGAAGGTCGTTGCGGCTGCTTGCTTCACAAGAGCATCAGCTCTTTCGTTGCCTTCATATCCTATATGCCCAGGTATCCAAATCAGTGTTAGTTTATTTTCTCCATTTAGTTTGGTGAATAGTTCCTGGCAGTTCCATACTGCCTTGGATTCAAGAGCTTTTAAAGTCGCTTGACTGTCCGAGAATACTTTGATTGACTTGCCTTTTCACTTTCTATTGATGAGCCACTATGCAGTCATATCAATGGCTTTAACTTCAGCCTGAACAATGGTTGCATGTTTGCCTAGGGAACACTTAAGCTCAACCTTATCATTTTTATTCCATGCAGCGGCTCCTGTATCGTCATTGGTCATGGAGCAACTATTTTCTGTTATTCTCAGATGTTCGGAGTCTTTTGCCCATTCGTTTCTCTCTGGTAGGAGGCATGGTAGTAGTTAGTTTTGGTAGGTATAACATCTGATGGTAGACCCAACACACTGTCCCGCTCATTAGCGTTTTTCAGCTTGTTGGACACCATGATGATCGCTGCGGATTGTTGATCACCGCCTGTGTCAGTTCATATGTAGCCCATCTGGCCTCCCCTCTCCAATACTATTTGGAGAGGTGGCAGATTTAGAAGACGCTGCCGTCCATAATGACAGTCGCTTTTGCGGCAATTTTATCCAGATGCGCATTCCAGTTAAACATTTTATCTAGGGTATTTCCCAGATACTTCACTGTATTCGTAAATGGGATAGTTTCTCCTTTGAGTGAAGGCGGTCTTAGGTTTTCCAGCCTTTTCGTCCTTGTGAACGGTACTATTAACTGTTTTGTGCGAGTTCACAAATAGTTGTTCTTTTTCGCACCAGTCAGAGACCACAGTTAGCACCTCTCGAAGATCCTCTGAGATAGTTCTTTGCGAGTTGCTTCTTATAACTTTTACTAGATCATCCGCGTATGCCTGCATCTCCACTTCCCACAGCGAGAGGACCGCTAGCAAACCATCCAGAAGTGGGCGACCACAGAAGGGGCCACAAAACCCCTCCCCACGGACACCCCCTAACGGCTCTGAATCTGTAGCCCTCCCCCTGTAGGGTTGTTGTGGCCACTCTGCAATTTACTATACTCCAGATCCAGTTCCTTATCTGTGGTTCAACCCCTCTTTCAGCTAAGGCTGTGTATAAGGAGTTTGGTGATGCATTATTGAATGCTCCTTCAATGTTTAAGAACACACCCACCGCTTGTCTTATGTTCCCGACAAGATTGTTTAGTATTAGTTCTGTAGATTTTTTAGTACTTGTTCTGTAGATTTGATACGCAAATTGGTGAGCATTTACAAGTGCACCCATTATCGTCCAGTATCTTCCATGCATTTGAACAGAAAGGAGGTCAGACTTATTGGTCTCCATGAGTTAGGTGTTGATTCCCTAATTCTTTGGGATGTACACCACTCTGTTTTTAGTCCAGCTGCTAGGTATATAATTACTCCAGACCGTTTTGCAGCAGTGCTGGAAATATCCCGTCCTCACCAGGTGATTTAAAAGGCTGAAAAGATAGAATAGCATTTTTAATTGTCGATGCATTAATGATGTTCTTGGCGACAAACCAGTCGCCCCTTTTTGGCCGCTTTGATCGGTCCCAAAAAGGCTCCTGCTCATCATTATGCAAAATCCGACATCCTAGGAAATGAATCTCAGTCAGAAACTCTAACGTTTCTATGGCAGATTCCGTAAAGGATCCGTCAGGTTGTTTCAGCGATCATATCTTCTAAACGCGTTCTCTAGACAGCATTCTATGGATCCTAGCACTGCCAAGTGCATCTGTTTTACTCTGGCAGAAGGTTTCCCATGAATTTCTTTTTGCATGTCTGATGGCTTTGATGAAGTTCACTAGAGCAGTTCTGTATTAATCCCATATGCCGGTCTCTTTGGCTCGATTAAAGAATTTACGAACCTCCTTCCTTTGTTTGTCAAGGGAGTTATTCCACCAAGTGGTTCCTCTGTTATCCCTTTTAGTCTTGGGTGGACAGTTTTCGTGATAAGCCGTATTTATGGCTGACCTCAGTTGCTCCGAGGCCAGCTCAATTTCTCACGATTTGATATCTTTGCAACAGAGGTCCGCATCTGCTCCTGAACGGTAAGACTAAACACCTATTTTCAGATTGAAGAGAATATGTCTATGATCAAAGCATGAGGGCTCTCATGACACTCTTCGGTCTGAGATTCTTGTGGTGATCGTTAGATCTAATACCTACTGCCTATTGGCAATTACAAAGGTTGGTTCAGAGCCCCTGTTATTAACAACCAGTCCCTCCCCTAGTAAATAATTGTGTAATGGCTCACGTCTCTGGTTGGTGTCCTTGCTACCCCACACTGTATGGTGCGCATTGGCATCACAACCAACTAGCAGATGGGTGTTTTCCTCCAACTGTAGGCGATCAATTTTCGCACTTCAATTGTTGTTAGGTGTTATTTCTTGCCCTTTTTGAGTGTTTGTTGTTGGCTTTTTAGGTGGTGATGGTACAGGATCTATGTTATTAACAACCTGTTCTTCATTTCAAGTGGTTTAGTAATTAGTATTATTACTAGAAATATTATCATGACTATTATGATGATAAAATATCATGTAGTTAAAAGATGGGCGATTTTTCTTTTGTTAAATAATTTGTTCTGAAATGAACCGATATATCTGAATGCTCTGGAAAAAGAGCAGCAACGTTTCATATTTCGAATTCATCATCACTCAATTCAAAAGAGTAGTTCGATGATTTTAGAGAAATAACAAGTTGGTTGTTCAGTTTCTTCCATGAGGTTTTCCAGATCCCATATTTTTTCCAAGGCACTATTTCTACTCTGTCGATTAGTGCCGATCTTCGCTTTTGCTTCTCCCATTTGTAATTCGTTTTCTGCAATAATTTCCATAGAGTGATTCTATTTATTTCAGGTAAGTTATAGTCTTCTTTCATATGGCACTTAAACTTTGTCAATGATTGAGATCTGCTTATAAAATAAAATGAATGAACTTTCCTTCTTATGACACTTTGCACATCTTTATCAAAATATTAACCATATTTTAGGAGGTGCTATTTCTCCAAGAAATCTATACATTGTACTTTAATTAACTCTTGTCATATTGGCACATGTTGATACGAAGTTCCTGGAAGTCATTTGATGTACAAGACCATCATGTACATTAAAAACAATGGATTTTTCTTTTATATAAGCATACTTGGACCAAAATTTGACGCCATTTTTCAGAAACATACACAGTATGTAGCAGGACGAACACAAGATTAAATGTAGATGCTTTCATATAGAGCTTATACTATTTGCACAGACTCCTTTATCCCTGAAACAGATAGTAGATAATTTTTGGTAACGCCTATGGTTTGCGCGTGTCCTGTGTTGTATAATTGAGGTTGTGTGCTGTCAAACATTTCTGAATGGATAGACTATAATACAAATTATCTGGTGAGTTATTCAATTTGTTTCAGGGAATGATGTTTTAACTTTCAGCATAAGTGCAAACACTGAAGGTCAAATTTAATATAATTCTAGGTTCGGATAAGTTTATATTTGATATTTGATTTCATTCTGCTTTCTGTAGGCAAACTAACAGGCAATTACATAACACAATACTGACATCAATAATTAGACTCATGGTTTCTGACATGCAGTAAATTAAATATAAATATGATATAAGAATGAGGCTTCTTCCCAGATTCATTGGCCACATGACATTTACTTAATCTGATGAATGCATGAGAAAATGTGACTAGCTAGGTAAGATTATAGAATTTATGAGGTGTATTTTTCTCCCACAGGCGAGTTGTTGGAAAGAGCCCAAAGACTTTGGGAAGACACTAACAAGAACAAAGACATTCCTGAAGATGTGCCCTTAGACGAACTGTGCAAACTATGTATGGATGCGCCCTTAGATTGTGTTCTATTGGAGTGCGGACACATCACTTCATGCATCGAGTGTGGGAAAAAATTGGCGGAATGTCCGATATGCCGACGATACGTAGTGCGAGTTGTGAGGACATTCAAAGCTTGAGCGTAGGTCATTTGTTGAAATTTTAATGGTCCGGCTGAAAGCAATTAGCTGACGGCTCTTAAACGTAATTTAAATTGTGATTTTTAAAACTGTTTGGGTGATAGACATGTATCTATAAGAATACAATTAGGCCCGGTTTCTTTAGACACTGATAACTTTACTTTTGCAATCACTCATATGGCAACAATGGTTAAAATAAAATATTTACATTCCCAGGCAAGCGTGGAACAATGTCGATGAATAATAGCTTAGAAATCAAATTTGCAATATACAGATCTAGGATATTACTGTCAGATTTTCAAAACTTTTTACTTTCTACAATTTTTCATTTTGTACAAAAAATTATTGTATCTAGCTTTGCACTTAACTGTAGGTTTCAAATTTAAAAATCGCAGGAGAAAATATTGACGTACGATAATTGATTTTCTCAAAGCAGGCACGCCTCTGATGCAAGAAAACGGCGTTGCCCACTCGTAAAAAATAATTTAATAAAAAATTAATGTACGAAATGTACTAAATGAAAAACTTTTGTATTCCATGCATAAATTTATTTACGGATGGAATACAAAAGTTTTTCATTTAGTAAATTTAATAAAATGCTTCCATATGACGCTGTTGCCAAGTTTGTGAATAAAGTTTTTTTTTGAACGGTCCAACAGTCACAAATTACACATCGTTTTACAAAAGTGAAAATTGTAAAACAAAAAATGTATACAAAACGGTTTAAATCAAGACCAAAATGACAATCATACTACCAGTTTCTCTGCATTACAATAATTACTATATCTACTTATTATAGAAATAAAAATTATCTTCACTTAAGGAAACTGGCCCTATAAAGTGTCGTTTAAGGTATATTATAGTTATATTGTAAGTTCCATGAAATATTAATATGCTTTAAGTAATTTTCAAAATGAATTATTCAAAATACCTATAATTGATTATTGAGTTACTGTTATTTTTAGCTGCATGTTCAGTTGGCAAAAAGTAATGTTTCTAAAGAAATGCCTGGAGATATTTAGAATGGGCCTGATTACATATAAAATGCTGCATAGCAAAAAATAGTCCAAATAAATTCCGTTGATTTTCTCTATATAGGCAAGCAACATTTTATTTAGGAACAGTAGTACTGGTAATGCCAACTGGACTTATTTTAGATGTTTGTTACATTTGTTATTTATATATATATTAATTATAAGAATAAACATTTTACTATTAATGTTGTTTTAATGAGTGCATATTATCCTTAAAAAATAGATTTATGATAAAAAGTACTAAAGCGTCTGTCTGCACAAGAAAAAAATGTATTTCGGAAGAACCGTATTAAAATAAAAAAAATAGAAGCCTCTAGTCAATGTTGCCGCATCAAACATATTATTAGATGATTGGCAGTTTTTTTTTCTCGATGAGCTCCCGCTGTGAACGGACGTCGAGTGCGATTAAGAAGAAAATCCTTGAAAATACTAACACTTTCCTTTGTTAAATAGCCCCCAGGTTATTAATAAAGAATTATCAACGTAGAGAGATCTGAGGTAGGCTCAAATCAGTTATATTTTGTAAAATATTAGGATATAGCCGATATAGATTGGAATTTGTGCAAGGTCAGGTACAGGTTAGATACAATCGTAATTTGCAATCACGTGTCTGAACAATTGCGAGTCGTGATAAACGACTTGTAATCGTATGAACTAATTTTAATCAGATGGACGGTGCGGTTGGGGGCTCTCCGGGACCCCCCGAGGGAAATAAAAAAGATAATAAAGCAGTAGAGAATGAAAGAATCATATTTAAATATGAAAAAAATTCACTAGGTCCATTTAAAGTGGTAATACAGGGTCCTACAGGAAAAAATGTGGCCTTGGCCAAATTTATATTTCAACTTAAGCTAGCAAACTTAAAGGGGCCATTAAGAAAAGGCAAAAACAAAGTGGTAATAGAATTTGATAATCCAGAGTCGGCGAATAATGTTTTAGAAAATGCAAGATTGAAAGAAGAGGGGTACACGGTCTATGTACCGGAGTATAACGTTGCGTGTAAAGGGATAGTAAGGGGTGTATTGAAAAAATGGGAACCAGAAGAAATAATTCGGTATTCTGAGTCGGTAGTAGAGATATATAAAGTTAAAAGATTCAATAGAAGAACGGTGAATGAAAATAATGAAGTGGAATATGTGAAAACTGGGACTTATCTTTTTACTTTTAAGGGTAAAACTGTTCCGAGAAATATCAATATATATGGGTTAGAAGTGGCAGTCGAACCATATATTATGCCGGTAACGCAGTGCTATAATTGCCTGCTATATGGCAATACAATAAATCAGTGACGGGGGAAAAAATGTCACAAGGCGGAGCATGAGGAATCCTGTAAATGTAACTGTGAAGATGATGCTCATACTTCAACGTGTAATAAAGGTATATAAGATGTGATGTAAGATTGTGAGAGTCAAGATCATAAGTCGACTTTTAAACAATGCCCTGAATATCTGCGGCAACAGCAGATAAGAGCATATATGTCGTTAGATAGTATTTCCTTCTTTGACGCAAATCAAATGTTACCTAAGATAAACAAAAATAAAGGCTTTGTACGTTATGCGGAAGACTTTCCTGAGTTAAAAAGTAATAAGCCAATCCTAAATTTTACACAAATTAGCAAGAATAGACAAATGTTTAATGAAAAGAAAAAACTTGACATGATGCAAAATAATGTAGCATACAGTAATAAAGTGAGCATTAATAAAAAAAGAAAAGCGCTGTCTCCTGTTATACCAGGGTATGATAGGGATAGTGTAAATAAATGTTTAAACCAGCAACCGACTCGACTGAAATTATCGGGACCTGTTTATAGTTTTAGAGGATCACCTTCAACAGGTATGGATTCACCTTCGGTAGATAGTGAGCACCTACAGGACATGTGGGAGTCCAATATGGACAAAGATACTATTAGGAATAATCTGTCACAACAATTGGGCAAAATGTCAAGAACAGATTTAATATTAACGCAAAATTATATCCAAAGTATAGCAGAAATTACAAAGAAAGTGAGTAGTCCTATGGAATTTGATGGGTGGTAAGTCACTCAAAATATTACAATGGAATATACGTAGCTTATTTTCTAACCTTAGTAACCTTAAAGTATTAATAAAAGAGCAGAATATAGACATCATAGCATTAAATGAAACATGGCTTAAAAAATCTCATAATTTTAAACTAGGTAAATATAATATAGTTCGAGAGGATAGACCAGACGGCAAAGGAGACATAGCCTTTCTAATCAAAAATGACATTGAATTCACATCTTTGAATTTGGCACATTTTACATTTTCGACAAATTTTCAAATCCAGGCAGTAAGAATTAGTAAGATAAATTTAACATTAATAAATGTATATAATCCTCCTAATGTAAGAATTGAAAAAAACACACTGGAAAATTTATTAAACTCTTTCTCTCATCCAAAAATAATAGTGGGTGATTTCAATGCACAACACCCACGTGTTGTGCTATTTGTTTTACTAATTCTAACCCTTTCGTTTTCGTTTTTTAAGACTGGACAGAGGGCACACCTCGACGCGATTTGGTTCGCAGTCGCAGTCCGTTCACGAAGAAACTAGTCCTGGCTGTACCAGTGTCGCCGATCTGAATTTGTGAAATTGCACGATGAGCTATTTTGCACGCTTTTAGTTTCACAAATACACACTTTTTACACACCACCTAATTTAAGTCATTCCCGTCTACCTACTGCAGTTTTGAGCCTTCGCGCATGCGTACGTGCTAATTCATATATTTTTCAAAGTTGTTTTTTCTTGATTTTGGGCATTGCCTTTGGTTAGTTTGTGTTAGTTTTGTTTGGTTGCGCCCCCGGAGCGAGCGAATAGCCATGTGTGAAGTGAAATATTAGAACGACCACACCGGGCTGCTGCCAAATGGGCAGGTCCGAAGGTAGAAAATTTGCTATAGGCAGACGCGCGTATTTAAGCCTAGGTCCGAATGGCAATTGGGCGCCCGACAGCGTTGTCAGTGTTTTATCGGTAAAAACCATATATGTAACTTGTTACATATGGGTAAAACAATGCTAGTTTACCCATGCTTTTACGGTGCAATCAATTGCTTCCAACTGCATTGGTGGTCCAGTGGTTAGATGCAGTGTCTGTGATACGGCGGCCCGGGTTCTATTCCCATCAGTTTTCTTTTTATTTTTTTAAGATTATGTTTGTAAAAGGTTTTTTTTTCTTCATTTTGCGCATGTCTTGGGATATTTTTGGTTAGTTATAGTTGGTTACGCCCCATGCGTAAAGTGAAATATTAGACATTATAAAAGAGTAAACAAATCACAACAATGGCAATACTGTCGGGCGCCCAGTTGCCATTAGGACCTAGACTTTAGTCACCATCTACATTTTAATATTTTGAAAAATCAGGAAGAAAGGATAACTTTTTTTGACAAATGATTTTGAGAAATGGGTCCAAATCTAGGGGTCAACCCTGTCTCCGGTCAACCAACATGCTCGGTTCGCACACATTTTACTCTTAACCATCTACTCAAGTCCTTCCGGCTGACGAGACCTGGGCTTGCACGCTATTTTTTTTTTACTTCATGCAATGCCCTCATCTCCCTTCGCTCGCTCCGGGGCGCAACCAAATAAAACTAACCCAAATTTAAAATAAGGAACAATCATAATCTTATAAAATATTTAAAAAAAGCTTGCCACCGACGGGTATCGAACGCGGACCATCCCTTCACAAGCACAGAATCTGACCACTGCACCACGAGACACGCTGACAGCAATTTCCTGGACCGTAAAGACATGTTTGTCAGAAATGTGTTTGTGATGCGCGCGCAAGTCTAGAGCTTGTCAGGCGGGTGGATGACTAAGAATAAAGTATCTGCGCCCGGCTCAACCAAAAAATAAAAATGTGACACAAGACAGAGGTGAGAGGATGGCTATGTTCAACGGGTCTTAGCGATTGTTAGCGGTTACAAGCGCTAACCGCTAAATCGGGATTGAACTACCCCTTAGCAGAAAAGCGAATGTTAGCGTAGTTAGCGCTAAATAGAAGCGCTTTTTTAGTCAGCGGGCGGCGCTAGCACCAAAATGGCGAATAATTTCAAATAATAAAATAACCTTTCATTTTAAATTTTAATTATTAAATTGTTTGTTTATGCAGATTTATGTTAAAGGTATGTAAAAAATGGATAATAATGACGCACTTATAGCATCTAACTGGACTGTGGTCATCTATACAAGTGCGGTCAATTAAGTGACCGTGAGTGGGGACGTTGTTTGTAATGGCAACGACATAATTCTCGAACATAAACATAAAAGTAAGCGATTTTTGCAGAAATTACTATTAGGAATTCGAAAAGCGGTAAAATTTAACTAGATTAGACCAGCTGACAGACGTATAGTTATAGAAACTATTTTTTAAAAACCAGAACCAAAAAAAAAACAAATAGGTTATGTTATGAAGAACGTCTTTTGATTTTGACAGTAGACTTTTCCGCAAGGAGAGTGTCGTGTCGATCAACGGGACTGTTAGCGCTTAGAAGCGATAGCGTAATATGCTGAGTGCCGATGAACATAGCCATTGATTTGTGGTGTCACGCTGTCAGCTGCCAGACTTGGGTTTGTATTTTGCTTTGACAAGGGAAGTTTTGTGCTGTCACCTGTTACAACTGCCACGTGACAGTCGTGGTCACTAGTGTTGCCACCCCTATTACAATCGGGTACTTTCTATTACGTTATTTCCAAAAGAAAAATAATCTATTACTTTTTTCGTTATATCATGTTTAGGCTACCAAAAATTGTTAGAAGCATCTAGTTCTCAAATTCTTGATATTAAACAGAAAAATAAAATAACAAAATAGCACTAATTTAAGCCGCACAATGCATAACACAAGGAAAGGAATAAGTAAATCCAAAAACGAACAAACAACAAATAATACTATGCACACAGTGAACAAAGCACCAAACTTCCATGGGGAATCCCATGCCCATCAAGTTTAGGTGCTGACGGTTCCTAATAGAAAATAGATAAAAGCAAAGCCTTGATGGATAACTAAAACTGTAAACTGAAGTGCCAAATAGTAGATCATAGACCGACAGATGTCGTTGAATTTGTAGATCAGAACCGGAAAGCACGTCTAGTCCTATTTATTTTTTTTTTACAATAGATGGCAATGGTATTTCCGTAAAGAAGTGGCCGTGGCTTTGGCTTGGAAAGCCGTAAAAAACAAAACGGTTTTTCAAATTTAAAAATTACACACAAAATACACGCTTTTTGAGAGTGTTCGAAAAATGCACGCAAGGCAATCAAAACGCACGCAAAGCGTGTAATTACACGCCAATTGGCAACACTGGGCTGTACACTTACTGGTGAAGGCCAAAAAAGGATATAAAAAAAAGATGATTGGCAACAACATACTGCAAACATCAAAAGAAAACATAACCTCAACCATTCTTATTTATTTTGTTTTTATTGACAGTGAAAAGTAGAAAGTATATTAAACGCAGTGTTTTTGTATGAACGAAATAATAAAACATGAACACAACCCGCCCTTGCGGCTGCAAGGGTCATAGGACATGCCTCGATTGCGAGACAAATTTTAACATTCCTTCAGTAGCGGATAACGAAATCGAAAACGGCAAACTCAACAAACAAGTTTACTGTCCTTTCTGCAACTTGTGCTATCCAGGAGAAGACGTAAATTCTTACAAGTCGCATCCATATCATGGAGGAACACCGTTACGGTACGAAGGCATTTATATCCAAATGAATTTTTTAACTGACGAGGAGCACAATGAATTGATGAAAGGCATAGACTCGATGCCTTGGGATTTGTCACAGAGCGGTCGCAGGAAACAAAATTTCGGCCCAAAATGTAATTTCAAAGCGCGCAAGTTACGCTTGGCCGATTTCAAAGGTTTTCCGAATTTCTCTAAGATTGTACAAGATAAATTTAAGGAAGTCCCAATATTGGAAGGTTTCCAGACAATTGAACAGTGTTCGTTGGAGTATGATCCTTTAAGAGGCGCCTCAATTGATCCTCATGTGGACGACTGTTGGGTGTGGGGGGAAAGAATCGTTACCGTAAACTTAGTGAGTGATTCTGTGCTTACAATGACTCAAAATCGAAAGCCCGAAAAGTACAATTTAGATTTAGTTGAAACATACCCGAAAGTGGTTGGGACTAAGGTGCAGCCTGTAACCGAAGATATTTTGGTAGACATTGAGCAATATGTTCAAGATGAAATAGTCTTGGTGCCAATGCCAAAATATTCTTTGCTAGTAATGTATGGTAACGCAAGATATAATTATGAGCATAGAATACTTAGAGAAGATATTAGCGAGAGGAGGGTCTGCTTAGCTTACAGGGAGTTTACACCTATTTTTTTGGAAGGAGGTGAGTTTTATGAAAGTGGAAAGCTAATCACTGAGAAAGCTAAGATGTTCTTTGATGTGAATTAAATGGAAGTTCCAAGTTGTCAGGTAATTGTCAGTTTTATATGTGACCATAAAATCTGCCGAAGGCATTATTTCCACAAGAATAACTGTATTTTGGCAGACTTAACATGTAATGTAATAAATCAGCATTTATAAACTGTTGAAAAATTTAATAAATAATAATGCATATGTAAATAGAAATGCAAGTATTTTAATTATTTTGCTCCTCTATCCATGCTTACAGACAATATCCTGATTTCCTATCAATATAAAAGTTCCAGTATATTTATGAAGAATTTCGACGAAAAAGGATTATGAAAGTGTGGAAATTTCCCGCCTCCCAGGAACACTGTAGGGTGAATACCCTCCAGCAATGGACTTGTAAGAAAATCTGTCAAATTTCAATTGGTTTCACAATGGCAAGTTATTTTGACATGTATGGATAATTTTATTATAAAATGATAAATCTAAAAGGAATACGTGTGTTAGACAGAATAGCCCTCTGAAGGAAGAATAAAAAACAATACTGGATATTATGGTTATTTGATGTATTGTTTATTTACTTATCATACATGCATAACATGTTTCATCAGCATAATCAATAAAAAAGTGAAATATAAAAATTGCTTAAGCATCTACGATAAGATAAAATATAATAATATTTAATTAATAATAAATTTAATAAAATAACATACAATAAAAAATTAGCAATAAAAAAACAAACTAATAAATTAAAATACGCCTGTCTTTCTTTTATTCACTGATTCATTCCTTTCTTTCTACTTAAGAGGTACAAGGAGTTTGGTTTAAAAACAACTGGTTTGACAAATTAATTAATCGGTCACCAGGTAGTTACTTAAACACTGTTTAAGGTCTATATGTTTTCAACTTTTCACCACTGTGTCAATATCAATATTGTCGCAAAATCGCAAATACCTGAAAATTTCATTACAGCCACTCCATTAGGGTTGCCATGTTGCCAAATTATTGCTTCGGCCCGGCTCAAGTTGAAAGCGTAAAGGATTGAGGTTAAGGCCTAGCATACAGTAGAAAAAAAGAAGAAGATAAAAGTGCCTAACCTCCTTTTTGCTCGCTTCCCAGTTCCTGCTAATTTATTCTTTGTTTTTAGGTTTAGCTCAACAATTCTGAAAGAAAATAATTTATTGGGCTCTGTGATGTGAAAATATACACGTTTTGGTGCAGCAATTTGTTGCTTTATTTTCGTTTTTCTCTGTTAGTGGTCAAGATGATCTTCTTTAAACCTGCTTGGATCAATCATGAAGGTAAGTTAATTAATGATCATACTCATACACACCTTTTATTTGAAATCTATACATCGGTTTATGATGAGGTTTTTAGACGCTATACGCTTCTTATGTATTCTTTAGTTTTGTTCTGATAGATTAATAATGAGTTTCTGTTACCTTAAGATCCAAACAAACTTTTCTATGTTTATGTTGGGCGACAATGTTACTAATGTCTTATTTCAACAATTTTCTTTACTTAATCTAATAAAACGTTTTTTTTTTTTTTTAGAAAATAAACCCATTTTTTCGGTGGACGTCCATCCGAAGGGCAACAGGTTTGCCACTGGGGGTCAAGGAGGTTCCGGAGGTAGGATAGTCATTTGGAATGTAAATCCAGTGGTCAATGAAAATGATGAGTCAGATCATAAGGTCGCTAAAATGCTATGCCAAATGGACAACCATTTAGGTGAGTATATCTCATACCGCAAACATAACACCGGCTATTTGAGAATCTTGCCGAAACAAAAAATCACATGCTTACATTCATGAGTTTATTTATGGAATAATACAGTTACGATACCTAACTGCTACTTAAAAGCTATAAATTTAATAAAGCATATAGCTATATAAAAAATGAATGTGAGGTAAGCTTAAACAAAATTACAGTTATTAATATAAAAACTTGGCAACAGTCAAAACATGAATATACGTTCCATGCTCATGCCAAATAAGTGATCACCATCAGATATCACCACAGAAAAAACTACATAAGCTGTATGTTAACTCAAATTTATATGTTGATTATGTTAATTTCTGTAATGCAAGAGCTGGGTGTAAGGCCCTGAAGAGGCAGGATTACCGAGACTATGTTCAGCTTACTGAGATATCCCTTACTTAAAAATTTCTGGAAGTATGTAAGCTCAAAAAAAAAGTAGAATCCAAAGTCCTAGTGAACTTTCTTATAAGGGTGTCACTGGGTCTTCTGGGGAAGAGATAGTTGGTCTGTTTGCTGAATACTTTTCAGAAATGTATAGCAAGAAAACATGCCATATACCCAATGAAGTGATCTTTAATAATTTACATCTAAACAGCTTAACTATTTCTATATCAGACATATACACTAGGCTGTCAGGACTGGATACTGGGAAGGGTTCAGGTCCTGATGGTTTACCCCCCATATTTTTAAAACTCACACTGACTGATATTTTTAAAAGTCGCACTGACTAAGAACTCTCACATATATGAAGGTAAAAAAATATATAATCACCTGCCTCAAGCGGCTAGGGATGCCCCGAATGAGAGGACATTCAAAAATTTGATAAAGAAAATTGTATTGCGAAAGGCATATTACAGCCTAAGTGAATTTTTTGAGGATGCCTTGTAGGTGTTCTATTTTTCTGTATATCTAACAATTCGTTACATTTAGGAGTTTTTCCAAGCTACTGGAAGACTAGTTATATAACGCCTATCCACAAAACAGGAGATAGCTCCCAGGTGACCAATTACAGGCCTATCAACATTTTAAGTACCATTCCAAAGATCTTTGAAAGCCTTGTGGGTGATTTTCTGACTTGTTCTCTTCAAGGCCAACTGATTGATGAGCAATTTGGTTTCATTGGCGTTGTTCCACAGAGCTAAATCATTCACAGATTTTTTGTCCTGGTCTTTGGAGGAGAGGTGTCAAGTTCACACATTGCACACTGACTTCTCTAAGGCCTTCGATAAAGCTAATCTTGCTGATCGCAAATTGAGGATGACTGGGGTCGCTGTGCCTTTGCTACAATGGCTTTATTCCTATTTGACTGATAGAACGCAAGTTGTCCAAGTACTTGGCTTTTGATCGATTGAGATACCTGTTGTGTCTGGTGTGCCCCAGGGGCCCTGTTGTTCATCTTATACATAAATGATATATCACCTTGTTTTCAACGCAGCTTCTTCCTTCTCTTTGCAGACGACTTAAAACTATATCTTAAAGTTAGATCCACAGATAATTGCCTCAGGGATCAATCGGATCTGGATAGACTCATTGTCTAGTGCAACTTAAACTGTATGCACGTGAATGTCAAAAAATGCTACTCACTTTGCTTCAGTAAAAGCAGGAATAGTGTTGACCACTCCTATTACATCAACAATAACCTTATAGAGTCAGTTTCTCATATTAGAGGCCTGGGAATTAATTACAGTTGATAGTCGCTTGAGTTTTATCCCACATATTTCTGGGGCAGTTTCTAAAGCTCTTCAAATGTTGGGCTTCATCAAGAGATGTGCTGATGACTTCCAGAGCATCAATTCTATTTATTTACTGTAGTGCTCCCTTGTGCGCCCGCATTTGGAATATGGTTCATGTATTTGGTCTCCTCATTTTGATGTACACACTCAACATATTGAAAGAGTTCAACACAAATTGTATTGTTTCAGCAAAACCAAGCCGGAACCAATTATCAACGACAATTGTCGTTCCACCAAAAACGTGGTTTAGCCAATGTGTTTGCCTTTAATGTAAATTATGTAAACCTTTTAGATAATGTGACCTTTAACTTGTTGATTGTGATGTGACCGTTATTTATGGGTGTTGTTTGTTTTCTCTTCATTGATATGTTCTTCAGATCCAATAACAAGTAACACTGATGATGGCTTAGGCCCAAAGCCCTCTGTTATGCTATAGGAAGTCCTTTTTGGATAAAAAAAAATTGCATTGAATACAAAATGTTTCATTTAGTACCCTAAATATTAATTTGAAGAAAAACGCTTCCAAACATACTTTTATATTTAAGTAGGAGACGGTTTTTTTATGGAGCCTACCGGAAATCCGGCTCCTACCGATTTTTTTTAGGTAAATTTTGAGCTAGCAAGTTCGTATTTAGTACACGGACGGAAGGGACCGGTCGGAAATCCCAAAAAAAATTCAAGTCCCTAAGTCTCCTAGGCGCTTCTAAATAGGGAACTTTTGTTTGTTCGATCGGGAATTCTGAAATTTGGGTTAGGGAGTTTTCAACGACGGCGAGTTCGAATCTGATCTCGGCGCGAACCGACAGCTGGCGCTATAGCTGGAGATAACACGAGAGGAAATATTATTGGATTTAAAAGATTTCTCCAATAACTTTACCGAAGATATTAGAGAAAAATCTTATGTTAGGGTCAAACTCAAACTCAAACATAGCTTTATTGTCATCTAAAAATTACAATTTACATTGACAAAGCAAAAACTTATCACTAACTAATTTTAATTTACCCAAAAAACACCTTACTGATAAAATACATACCCAGCATTAAAATGTATCACCATAAAAACATTTATGATTAATATACAGTCACTACAGGAATAAAACAAAAAATATAATTACCACAAACAACAACTGAAACAGGAATAAAAGCTGTAGGACTAAAATATCACATTAGTGTATAAAATCATCACGTAATCAGTAAATAGAAATGATCAACAATAAAAAAAATTAAGTTGCATTATATACACAAAACATATTTAGATTATAAAATACATAGAATAGAATAGAATAGAAATATACTTTATTGTCAGAATAAATTTCATTGACAAAGCATAAAAACAACAAAATAGAATCACAGGTAAAACTTATATGGTAAGTAATAAAGTAGTAGTACAAAAAACAGTAAACAATATAGGAGTAACAGTTTAACACATTAAAAGAGCGACCACTAAACACACATAACGAAATAACACATAAAATACAGTTGACATAGATTAAGCAGTTATCATAATTTATCCCTGATATATTCCTCCAAATCATAATAAGCTCTTCCCTGTAGAAAGCATTTAACTCTATTCCTGAAGTTTTTTAAATCAGTCAATTTTCTTAATTCGTCAGGTAAGTGATTAAAAATTTGCTTACTTCTAAAAATGGGAGAGTTTTTTGTTAGGGTTGTTTTAGGAATTGGAAGTGGAATAGTTAGGATTTGCCGGGTAGTTCTACAGATGTTTTTTTCAAAAATATCCTTATGGAAATTTTTATGCATTAGACATGCCGTTTCTAGGATGAAAATGCAGTAAATTGTCAGAATTTTATGTTGAATAAATAACGGCCTACAGGTCAATTATTATAGTCAAAGTCAGACTGTATGGGTTGTGTGTATATTCCACCCTCTATGGATATGACGTACTATGAGTTGCATTTAAAATCGGTAACTCAAGCTTGTGAATTATTTGACAATGTATTCGTCATAGGTGATTATAATCTTTCACACATAACTTGGTGTTTAAATGAGGACCTCTTAGGTTTATTACCGGGAAATGTAAGATCTGTTACGGACGCTTTATTGTGTGATACTACTGCGTATTTGGGTCTATCCCAATATAATGATATAACCAATGTTAATAATGCTATTTTAGACTTATGTTTCGCAAATTTTGAGCCTCACTCAATTGCTAGATGCGGTGGTTTAGTCAATTGTGATCCTTACCATCCGGCGTTAGAGTTGTCTTTATCTCAGAGTGAGAGGGCATGTTTGAGCCCTGCAGATTGTGTCTGTTATGACTTCGAAAAAGCCGAATTTTGCGTGATTAACAATTACTTTCTTAATTTTGACTGGCTCTCAATTTTAGATGATGACATGGATATTTCTGTCAGAAATTTATATTCTGTAGTGTACGACTGTTTCAATATGTTCGTACCTCTAAAACGGCGCCGCTTTGGTGAACGTTTTCCTGTCTGGTTTTCGAATACCTTAAAGAATAAAATACTTGAAAAGAAAAAAGCACACAGAATTTTCAAGATCTCAAATTGTATTGCTGATTATGATTCTTTCAGTGTGCTGCGCAACCAATGCATGGCTCTAACTAGGGAATGTTACGATCAATACATAAAGAATACTGAAAACTCTATTTCTTCCAATGTAAAGTCTTTTTGGAAGTACATAAGAAATAAGAGGGACCAGGGTACAGTTCCAGGGGAAATATTTCTTAATACAAGTAGTGCCAATAATGGCGTTGATATTGCGAATCTCTTTGCAGAGTTTTTTGCATCTGTGTACAATCCGAAAAGACTATCAAATAATACATCTGTTTTGAGTGAGAATGATATTATCTCTAAAATCCCTTTAACCGCCAGTGACTTGGAAAGGTTGTTGTCTGAGGCTGATATAAGTAAGGGGCCTGGTCCTGATGGCATCCCAAATCTCGCTCTGAGATCATGCTCTCGTACCCTCTATATTCCTCTAATGCACATCTTCTCACAATCCCTTGCTACTGGTCTTTTTCCTGAAGTCTGGAAACTATCCTACGTAACTCCTATACACAAATCTGGTAGCAAGGGAGATGTGAGTAACTATAGGCCTATTAGTATTATCTCTGCAATACCAATGTTGTTTGAGCGTCACGTTGAGAGGCATCTCTCGTACACGTTTTCTAACATAATCCTGAGTCAACAGCATGGTTTTATTTCTGGTAGGTCTGTAGATACAAATTTATTTCTTTTTACAAACTTTATTAATAGAACATTTGAGGAGAATTGTGAGACCCATGCTATATATACTGATTTCAGTAAGGCTTTTGACAAGGTTAACCACAGTTTGTTGCTCTCGAAGTTGGCATGTTATGGGGTCTCCGGGTCTTTATTCTCTTGGCTGGAATCATACTTATCTAACAGAAAACAGCAAGTGAAAATTGATGGTTATTTGTCAGTAACTTTCTGTTCCACCTCTGGTGTGCCTCAGGGATCCCGTTTGGGGCCATTTCTTTTTAGTTTATTTATAAATGATCTTGGTGTTTTCTGTCATCACATTTCTTAATGTTTGCTGATGACATGAAATTATTCTGGCAAGTATCATCCATTCAGGATGTATTGATCTTGCAGAATGATCTGTGTTTGATTTCTGACTGGTGCCAGCGCAATGATATGCTGCTCAATATTAAAAAATGCTTTTTCATGAGGTTCAGTAGGCTTCTATGTAGACTTCCTGTCCAATATCATATAAACGATATTCCAGTTAAAGAAGTATCTATAGTCAAGGATCTCGGTGTTTACTTGGACACTAAATTGACGTACACTGAGCATTTCGAAATCATTGTTGGCAGGGCCAATAGAATGTTGGGATTTATTAAGAGGTCTTGCAGAGATTTTACTGGTGTGAACGCATTAAAGGTACTATATATGTCACTTGTTAGATCTATTCTGGAATTCTCTTGCATTGTGTGGTCTCCATATTATCAGACCCACATAAATAGACTCGAACAGGTACAACATAAATTTATTAAATTTGCAAAGTGCAAACTTCTCCTTCAAAACATTTATCTTGGTGAAGAGCAGACTATGTCATACCTGGGATTGATTTCATTATCCTGTAGGAGGGAATACTTCGATGCCTGTTTTGCTTTTAATATTATCAATGGTTTCATAAAAAGCCCCGAGTGCCTGGAACTCTTTCAATTTCACATTCCTACTTACCGAACACGAAGTAAAACACTTCTTCATATACCTTACTGTAGAGCGTGGTACTTGCTGTTCAGCCCCATCAATAGGATTTCAGCTAATGTAAACAAGCATTGTGAAAGGCTGAATTTCTTTAATAGTTCAAAGGTTCGTTTTAAGAGTGAGGCTAAACGGATAATTTTAGATTAGTTTAGATTAGTGTAAATGTAATAACTAATTACTTACTTGAAAATGTTGATACGTTGATGAATAAATAAATAAATAGATTAGGTCATCGCTATAAAATTCTTCACTTGTATAATAGGCCTTTGCAATTAATACCCGGCGTACCCCCCTTTTAAATTTCCTATTCAAATTCAAATTCAAAATTTATTAGTAATAATGTACAAGATGCACTTTCACATGTCAAAATAATAAAATGCGTTAAACTAGAATATTGGTGTTATATAAATATAAAATGCTATAACCAACAACAAATAAATAACACACTTTTGAAACAATTTAGAAAAAACACACACTATTACCTTAAAAAAGAATAAGACACTATTGAAACAAGTCACTAAAAAGCAATAAAAACATTTAATATATAACTAACATTTAATATATGACTAAACATTTAATGTATAACCAAAATCAAAAAGTATTCAGGGAAAGTTAAAATCACTTTTAAAATACTCATCAAAGCTATAGAAAGCCCCAAGCATTAAGTATTTTTTCATTTTCAATTTAAATTGTGTTTCACCAAGAGCTCTTACTTCATGCGGTGGCATATTAAAAAATTTCACACCATAGAAGGCAGTGCCACTCCTAGATCTCCTGAGGCGCAGATGGCTCAGAACAAGGTTAGTGTTGTTCCTCGTCTGATATGTATGAATCTCGTGGTGTGCTCTAAATAAGTGAATATTCTGCCTGACATAAACCAAGCACTGCAATATATATACACACGGGAGGGTCATTATTTTATGATTGACGAAGCGCCGCCGACAGTCATCCCGGTACCCCAGACCAGCAATTATCCTCAGACATTTACGTTGTAATTTAAATATTCTCATGGCATGAGGTGAATGTCCCCACTCCAGGATAGCATAGGACATGCTCGAACCGAAGTAACCGTGATATGCCGACAACAGAGTACCCACCGATACACATCCAGCCAAATTTCTTAAAAGATACATTGACTTGGATAACTTACTACTAAGTTGGTCAACATGACCCTCCAAATGAACCCCCAAAAACTTCACCTGCGTTGAACAACCCGCTAAAAGATGATGGTCCCGTTTCTCTCTTCTCAGAGTAAAATTGATGGAAACTGTCTTTTCACCATTCACACACAACCTGTTTGCCAGAAACCAATTTTGAATATTTGATGATGTTTCAGATATACCACAGTCATCTATTCTGGATGGATGATATGTTGTAAAAGTTGTCGTGTCATCAGCAAATAATATAAGATTTACATCATCCTGAAATTTGACCAAATCATTAACATAAATCAAGAAAAGAGTTGGTCCGAGGACCGAGCCCTGGGGAACCCCATGCAGAATATGCCGTTTCTGGGAGACGGCACCCTGGAAGGCGACAAACGGAGAGCGATCTGACAGATATGAAGTTACGAGATTCACACTGCCCCCATCAAAACCATAAAAAGACAACTTTTTCAGAAGTATACAATGTGAGACACAATCGAAGGCTTTAGCCAGATCTAAAAATGAAGCATATGTGTCATTTCCGTGCTCAAACCCATCCAAAATTTGCCCAACAAGAGAGTCTATAGCAAGTGTTGTGGTCTTCCTCTTTACAAACCCAAATTGTCGCTGGAAAAAGAGGCCACTCTCCGTAAAATAGTCAGTAATTTGAATCCTCAACACAGACTCAAAAACCTTCGACAAAATAGGCAGCAGCGAAATAGGACGGTAACTTGAACAGTCTTCAGTGGAGCCCTTGTTCTTATAAATTGGCACAACCTTGGCCGTCTTAAAGTCTTGAGGGAAAACACCGGATACAATGGCCTGATTCATGACTTTAGTGAGAGGGTAGACTATTAGGTTTTTTATGTTTTTCACAATTTCGGCACTAATATTGAAACAGTCTTTGCTTTTACTATTTTTGATTTGCGATATCAACTGTATAACCTCAACGTACGTGACTTCTTTAAATTTAAAAGTGTTATGAGGTTTATATTGTGTTAAGTAATCTGAGAAGTGGTTTGTAGAGGATGGAAGAGTGCTCAAAACCCTGTCAGCCACATTGACAAAAAAATCATTGAAACATTCCGCATTCAGGTTGTCGGAAGATGTTGTGTTCGTTTTTGGTTGGTTGTTTTTTATTATTTGCCACATAGCAGCTTGCCGGTTTGTTGCATTATTTATAAATTTGTCTTGGGATTCTGTTTTAGCTCTTGAAATTTCTTCTTGATATCTTTTTTTGTAATCTTTTACTGTTTGGGCAGGCATCAAAAGAGGACTTATTTTATTTAGATCTGTAATGAAATGCAGGCGTTCGCGCAGTTCTCTCAAACCCTCGTGAAACCAATTAATTTGACGTTTTTTAATAGCATTAACCGGCCTTGATTTTAGGGGAAAACATTTCTCGGCAGCCTCAGTAATGGTATGCAGTAATATCTGGAACTTTTCGTCAATATTAAGTGCGTTATTGGAAACAAAATTCCAAGTTTCAAGTTCTAATTCATTGTAAAGAGCAAACAACCCCTCCCCTGTAACTGGTCTATAATTTATGCGAGTCATTGCTGGTCCACCAGAGACAATTCCACAATGAAGAAGCACCCCCAAATGATCAGACAAATGATGCAGGTCCAGCCCGGTAGAGGACATCAGAAGCTGTCGGAGGTTGGTAAAACAATTGTCAAGACACACCTCTTTGCGAGTGTTAAGGTCGACAGCACCATGCAGACCGAACGCCTCGAAACAATCATTCACCTCATGGGCCCTCAAATCCCCCCTGTTAAAGTGGACATTAAAATCGCCCGTAACCACAATATACTTAGACAGATCCAATTTACTCAATAATAGCGTTAATGTTTCAATGAAAACTTCAAAACTCCCACTGGGGGATCTATAAATGGTGACTATTTGTATATTTAAGTTGCCTATAAGAACTCCGGCCACCTCACAGTGCTGCTCAGTTGACAAGTGTGCTAAATTGAGACAATCAAAGTTTAGCCCATCTCTAAGGAAAATGGCCACTCCACCATGAATCTTGTCACTCCTGCAGAAACCAGAAGCAGCACTATAGCCTTCCATGTGAAAAACACTAAGCTCGTCAGAATTGAGCCAGTGTTCATTAATACAAAAACAATCGACCAACCGATCTCTGAGAAGTATCTCAAAATCGGCCGCCTTTCTACGAATACACTGTACATTTGCATGAAGGAGAGAAAAAACACTTTTTGATTTTGTACGATCTCTATACCTACCCCCCAACCCTGTGCTTCTCAGTCCACTGTCACATTGGGGCGCTGGAGGTTCTGAAAATGGTTAATTACTGTTCCTGACGGCCACAGCTCTACATCCATCACCTCCAGCGTCCTTTCAGCAGGGACACCCAGCCGAAATGAACTATACCGGTGGTCTTTCCTCGTCCTCATTCTGTCGCATAAGCAGTTTTTGCCAGGTTGGTGGTGGCTCAAAAAAGCAAGGACCTGTTCCGGCTGTGTTTGAGGATCCAGACCAGACACAAAAATCCAAGACAGACTCGGTAGTTTGGCTGATTTTAATAGGCTCGTTTCATTGCCTGTCCCCAGTCTAGGTGCTGGGCGACTACTTTGATTTTTTCTAGGTCTTTTTGGGACAACCATGTTCCAATCACCATCATTAGATTTTGTTTGCAAAGGTTCTCTACTGCTATTTGATGTATTATTGTTAACTTCAAGTGCGATCCCAACAGCCCTGCTGACCTGACTGAGTGTAATTTCTTCCACTCTAATTGGCTTTGAAGCAGTTTCTCTGACGTATTCCTCTTTAGCCGATTTTTGTTTTTGTTTTTTCTTGTTGGCGGAGGTTAGGTTGACAGCCGCTCTTCCGATTTCGACTGCAGGCAATTCCTCATTTAGGTCGACATTTGCCTCGATCCGTTGGTGGTATCGATACATTGATGAGCCCCCGCCACACTGTTGGCAACACTGCCAGCACCTGTGACATTGGCGCAATCTGTTGGAGTTGGCGGGAGATGATCCAAAACCGACCCGAAAACCGGGCGATCACGAGAGGGGGCCGCGGGGGGCGGGAATCTAACCTCACTGTCACCGTCTTTCTTTGATTTTTCATACTTTTCACTTAATTTTTCTTCTAAGCACTGAATCTTTTCTCATAAAATGTCATTTTTTTCTTGTAATTCCAGTACTAGAGCACTTCATAAACCGTTATTTCTAGATATCAGTTTGATTCTTTCCTCATTTGTCACGTTGTCATCATTACACGTCGAGCAAATAAGCTCATTTGGGCCAACAATCCTGTATCCTGCATAGCGAACAACACAGTAACTATGAAAGAACTTCCCACACCTGATACATTTAATAGTTTTTCTCTCACAAACGCCACACTTTGCGGAGCTATTATCACGGACGACGTTAGTGTCCGCCATCTTTAATGACATTATTAATCTGTCTTAGGTTGACAGGAAGAGAATTAAAGAGCTTTTTTCCATTATAAAAGAGTGAGTTTTTAGTTAAAGCAGTTGTAGTAATAGGAAGAGAGATCGTATAAGAGTTTATTAAAGAATAAACCGATGATCGACTTTCCACTTTTTTCTTAATCAAGCACACAGTTTCCGAAATAAGTAAGCAGGCCAAGGTCAGAATTTTATGTGTTAGAAAAAGTGGCCTACAAGATTCACGAGACCTAGCACCACACATAAATCTAACAGCTCTCTTCTGCATCCGAAAAACAGATTGAAACAAATAATCCGAGGATGTACCCCAGAATGAAATGCCATACCTCAAATGTGACTCAATTGAAGATAAGTAGACACTTTGAGGCATGGAAAGCCGTAGTTCCCTGGCTACAGTTCTTACTGCAAAGCAACCCCTGGAGAGCTTTTTATTAAGGTTCAATATATGATTTTCGAATTTAAGCTTTGAATCCATAAAAATACCCAAAAATTTATTTTCTTGTAAAGAGTGGAGGATTCTGTTGTCTATTAAAACGCTGTCAATTTGACACTTAAAACTAACAATACTTGTTTTGGAAACATTCAATGAAAGATAATTGGCATCACACTATTCCTTAATTGTAATCAAATCAACTCTTATATTTTCTTCCAAAACACTTATATTCTTGTTGTGCCAAAGTATTGTCGTGTCGTCCTCAAAAACAGTAAAACGTCCAGTAACGTGCAACCTTGGAAGATCGTTCACGTATATTAGGAACAACAATGGTCACAAAACTGAACCCTGTAGTCACCATCAAAGGTGCGGATTTTTTGTTATTAATGGAAACAGTCTGATAACGGTCTGACAAATAGGATTTGAACCACTTTAGTGATTTGCCTCTGAAGCCATAGATTTCGAGTTTACCCAGCAGTATTCCATGATCCACGCAGTCAAAGGCCTTTGATAGATCACAGAACATCGCCGCGGCGCCCTCTCCATCATTGAGTCTCAGATATAGATCCTCTAGGAAGGAAAAAATTGCATCGTTAGTGCTCTTGCCAGACATGAACCCAAACTGCAGACTACTAAATAAATTATGTCTCTCCAAAAAGTTAACAACACGCTTTTTCACAATTTTTTCGACAACCTTGGCTAATGTTGGTAGTAATGAAATTGGCCTAAAATTCGACATGTCGGTATCGTCTTCACCTTTGTGAAGAGGAATTACTATAGCCTGTTTAAGACAAGCTGGAAAGCTTCCCAGCAAAAAAGATTCATTAGTAGCTTCAGCCAAAGCATTTAGCGCATGATCAGGAAGTCTGATGAGAATATTGAGGCATATATCATCATGTCATGTTTGTTCGTTATCGCCTTAAAAACTTCCCTGATTTCATGGACATCTGTTGGGATAAAATAAAACGTTTCTGGTACAGATATATTGTTTAAATAACCAAGGGCGTCATTTTGAGGAGTAATACTTTCTGTTAGGGAAGCAGCTACCGAGCAGTAAAAAGAATTCAAATTATCTGGCTCAATATTCACGTCTTTAAAATTGTGGCTTTTGCCTCTAAGATCATCTATAATTCTCCGGCTTTCTTTTTGTTTGTTGTTAGCATTTGAAATACGATCTGCAAAGTATTTCTCTTTAGCAATTTTTATGGTTTTTCTATAAATATTATGATACCCATTAAAATAAGAAATAAAAAATGGATTATTTAGACAAAATTTTCTAGTATAAAGTCTACCACGTCTGCTAGTTAATTTGGGTGTATAGGTGCCAATATTAACATTACATAAAACAGCTTCATGGTCGGATAAACCCGAATTTATAACCTCACAGTTTACACTATTAGTGTCCAGACTCGAGCAAAAATCTAGATTTATTTCAAAAATCAATATCAAAGTCACTGGCTAATATGGCAAAAGTATGCAAAGGCAATCCTGATAAAAGGAGCTCAAGTCTAGTAACAAACAAATGTATATATGCCATTAGTTATGCCTATACAAAGTAATTATATACAGCTGTAATCTAAAGCTAAAGGAAAAATATGCCATAATTAAAAAGTCCTCGTTTTGTCGGCTTCTAGATGAGCCCTCGGACAGAATAAGTAGAGACAGATTCCGAAGATTTTAATCCAGCAACAGAACTTTGCCTAAATCCAGTCCAGCTAAGGGCACCAAAAAACCTAGACTTACATAAAAACCTAAAAAAGAAATAAAAGAGTTAAAGAAAAAGAATTGACATCTGAGGATGAAGTACAAGTAAAACATCTAGTTGACGATTCTTCAGATGACGAAATGCATTTAGAAACCTCAAATGAAGAAGATAATTCAAATGATATCATCTCGGAAATCATAATGGAGAAATATTACGCTGTCGCCTATGAACACCAGTAGTTTATTGGTATATGTACCTATTGAAATAGAGAACAATAAATCTCGACTGAACTAGACTTTTTTACTTGGTCTAATACTGACGACATTTGTATGGTGTTGCTATCGCATGTATTTTTATGTATTTATATGTACTCTGATGTATTCCGTTGTAGTCATATGTATTCGTTTGTATTTTTTTTGTACTGCAGGTATTCAGTGTACAAATTTTGGCCGGCGGTTTACCCTTCGATATAAAGTTACTTGCACCCATTTAATTTGTGTTCCGGTGCAATAAAATCACCAAGGATGCTGTATATAGATTTCTGAACCAAGTTTATACTGTCATTGTTGGGGAAACACCCCAACACGTGTCGAAACTATCGTTTTTCACCGTATAGTTTGGTGATAACACCTTGTATGTACGTAGAATGAATGAGCCATAATTAAACTTAAAATAGATTTATTTCACCCCGGGTACAGCCCAATTTGTACATTTAAATCAGCAAATGTCAAGTTCTTTAATGCTCCTTAGTCCAACCCTAGACGGATGATCCCTTAGTTCGAACCTGTACAGCAGTGCTGTCAATATAAGAGATTACAATAGTGCCAACTTTCACTAGTAATGGAAAACGTTTGTAATCGTTTTAAAGTCAATGTATTTTTGTCTCCGTCAGTCTTGTGAACAATTCAGTCTGCCAAATAAAACAGCTTCTACCCTTGTAATCTCAAATGAATTCGATATGTGTTACCGCCCACTTTTATTATGTAGTATTGCCGCTAGGCGACTAGCTGAAGGAAAGAAATTAATAAAATCAGTGCTCTGCAAACACTCCACGTTGCTGGGTCGGTCGTGCTACCGAGCTCTAGCAAGTGCCTCTTCGCGCCAAAAGGTCAAATTCCTTTTTTGGCAATTTGTCTTGTATGCACGAATATTAGAGAATATTTCGTGCACCTCAGTTATCTTTGTCCAAGGTTGGACAAAGACCTCCTTTTGAGCTTTTTTAAAGCAATTCTTCGAAGTCAGAAACGATAGCGTCCCCGTTCCCGTTGGAAATTGGAATATAAAATGGCGGAAGGCAGACTGACATTCCTGGTCGAATTTCTGTAAAGCAAGGCAGCTAAAGCAGTCAAAGTGAAAAGGTATGCTGTGTGAAAGTTGCTAAGTTGGAGAACGAAGTATAAAAATAAGAAAGATAAAAACTAATTTTTAAATCAAACAATCAAGACTCTTCAGTAGACAATTCTAATTTTAAGAAACCTTTTGTAATTTTAGTTTTATACTTGAACGAATGATGAGTGATTGAAAGTTTTAGTCTAAGAATTGTATATATATATTTTCTATTTAACATAGAAAACACTGTTTATTTATCTCCATTATATTGAAATGCAATTTACACCTGCATTATTAAATTATATCAATACCAAATACATGTTTCAATTTCTCTCACCACCCTATGTTATACTGTCCATTAAAAGTGGTTAATTAAAATACCACACCCTTCTTTATGGTTTTAAGCAATAATAAAAGAATTTGTGTATCCCGACCAGTCATTAATAAGAAAAGTTGTTTTGTGACTTGGCAAACTCTTTTGATTGTGTCCACGGAGCATTATTGGACAAGCTACAGTTTTATGGCTTTCATGGAAGGTCGAAATGTTAGTGTAAGTCCTACCTTGAGGGCAGGTGCTAAATTACACAGGTGCATAAGCATGATGGGTGAATGGCATTGTGGGATGGACACCATCACGGATTACTAATGGCTTCGACAGGGATCGGTTCTGGGTCCATTCTTGTTTCTCCTCTTCTTGGATGGCCTGACATGTCTCCCTAATACTGGATCATTCATTCTATTTGCGGATGATACAACAATATTTTGGCCAGCCGACAGCGCTGGAAGCAGATAAGTTAGAGAGGGTGGTAAATGCGGATCTACTACAGATGGTTTTATGCCAATAAACTCATTCTTATCTAAATACATAATTTTTAAAAACAAATCCACATTGGATCTAAAGTTAGTTAACTATAAATCGAGCCAGGTCTTGGAATACGGGTTTTTGGGTTTGACAGTCGATACTGGAACGTTTTGGGACGTTCACGTAAATTATATTGTAAGAAATAGCATTGTTTGTCGTAAAAGTAACAAGAAATACTTTAAATAAGCAGGCAACAATAGATGTATATTATGCTTTCGATATTGTTTACCTTTTTGACGGGCTATGCTGCGTCTTTCCGAGCTTCCCTTGCTTTTCTGTAACAGAAGAGATTATTAAGACTAATAGAAAACAATCCAAGTACTACTTCTTGCAAGTTTAAAATTTTAACATTTTATTACATTTTGATTTTTGAGTTCTAAAACTGTAAATAACTACATAAATTGCCTGAATGCTTACGGGTACATGCAAAAAATAAATAAACCAACTAGAGTTGAAAATACCTCAAAAACATGCATTGACCACTTTTTTATGCGTGGAAAACAAAACGCCTTTGCCTCTGAGATCCAGAAGCAAATTCTTCCATCCCATCCTGATCCTGTAGAAAACATTCCACTTCATAATGTTCCCTCTTTTGAATTTGTTGAAATCACATTCATTGAAGTAAGTTATATAATGTGCAACTTAAAAAATAAAAAAAAGTAAGAATCCTTTTGGCTTTACTGTTGATTTAATTAAAAGCGTAGATGATTTGTTGGTTTCACCTCTAACCAGACTGTTTAATCAATGCATAAGAAATAGCACTTTTCCAAGCATCCTAAAACATACCACTGTTGTGCCAATCTTTAAACAAGGTGCAGTGGATGACGTTTCTAACTACAGGCCAATATCTCTACTTCCTCTGTTCTCAAAAATATTTGAAAAATGCCTGGCTATCAGAATTGCCTGGTTTTTTTGAATCCAACAACCTTTTCACTGATAGGCAGTTTGGCTTCCGGAGAAACCAGAGTACTTCAGCAGGAATTCTAGACCTTTCTAGTTACATTTATGATGCTTTTGAGAGGGGTGACTCAGTGGCCGCTGACTTTTGCCTCTCTCATTATGGCTTTGACACAAAAAAGTGTCTCTCTTATAAAAAGTTATCTCAGTGAACGGTGCCAGAGGGTTCGGATTGGTGGGGTTGATTCGGAGGAGAGGCATTTTGGCGTTGGGGTGCCACAAGGATTGGGTCCTGTTGTTTTTGTTTTATATCAATCACCTACCCTGGAATTGCACTTTGTCCTCTTCGCTGATGATACCACATTTGCCTGTTCTGCTGGAAGTAGTGCAGAGGCGGAGGGTATGACGAGGGAGGCACTCTCGAGGGCTGAACGGTGGTTCTCAGGTACCAAACTGTTCCTAAATTCATCCAAAACACAGAAAATGACGTTTTCATGTCGTATTGAGGATGCAGAGGGCACTGTTGAAAAGATTAAATTTCTTGGGGTCTATCTGGAGCTGGAGGTTCGATGGAACGCTCATGCCGATACCTGTATTGCTAAATTGGGAAACAATATGTTCCTGTTAAGGGGCCTGGCGAACTGTGTTTCTCCACCATAACTTAAGCAGGCTTATTACTCCTTATGTCACTGCCATCTCACATATGCAATTATTGTGTGGGGCCACAGTCCGGGGGCTTCAAGGGTGTTTTCTTTACAACGCAGGGCAGTCAGAATTGTTGCAGGCCTTTCCTATCAGGCTGATTGTAGGCCTGGATGGTCCTAGGTGTATAGCGGTACAGTTCTATAATCGCCTGCCTGAAACTATAAGAGATCCTTTTGAGCTATTTAAGAGGAACATCAAGTCTCTTTTGGTCAGTAAAGCTTTCTACAGCCTAGACGTGTTCTTAAAATACGAATTTTAATACTGTTTCTCTGTTCCAATATTGGAATCTACTAAAATGCATAACCTACTAAACAAATATCACCCTGTCGCAAGTTTGAACTTGAACTTGGAGATTGTTATATAAACATTAAAGGCAAACTATAAACAACGCGAGCAATCAACAGGAGCGACTTTGAACCTTATGCATGCAATGATCATCACTTTGTTTTATATAAATACGCTACCGAACCCTCAGTTCGACAGACTTTGGTCTCACCTCCAGCTCCCAAGGTTAGTAACTTGACGACTGCCTTCTGGGTTCTATCCGCTCCTAAAGTTAGCCATACGACTGCTTTAGGTTCTAGTCCTTTCCTTTCAAACCTGGTACCGGTTAGTCACTTGACGACTGCTAGGACCAGGGGTTGCACAACCTCCATAGTAGAGTCCTGACAAGAAGTTTGTCAGAGTGTCGAGAAAGACAAGTGTCCAAATAGTCAGTTAAAAAGTTTAGTGAAATCTCTTAGTGCTCTTAAATAAAACACAACTCTTAAGAAAAACTATAAATTATAAGACAGTAAACAAAGACCTATAAACAGTACCTCAAATCGAGAAAACATGCGCACCGTAGTAATCGGGTATAATAGAATCTCATTTTTTCTGACCAATAATTATTGTTAAAGTTTTATCGTTAATACATTGTTATTGTTATATACTAAACGTGCTTGTTTTATCATCTCTTCTTACCCCACGTAACGCGGTCCCAGTCTACCTCAGTTACCCCCCGGCACGCTAAATAAGGCGTGTCCTCACGAGTAGAACATACAGTGGTAGATTAAAGGAAGCATTGAGACCCCGTCATTGTACTAATCGCGACGCGGCTCTTCTCTGAGAAGTTATTCTTAAGAAAAAAACGCGCTACCCCATAAGCTACTCGTGACAATATAATTAACACCTGTTCTATTTGTTTGTTACTAGACATAATTTTACTTAGTTTTACTCTTTTAACAATTACAACTTTTAATATTGATCTCTGTTTGTTTGTTACTGCAATGTTCTTGTGTTTTATTACGACGTACTAATGATTATTTTAGTTTGTAAGTTAGTTAAGGATGCATAACTTTATTGAATTATTTTATTGACCTATGTAAGTGTTTTTTGGCACTGTAAGCATTAATATACTTTTTGAATTTGAATTTACAATTTTTTTTTGTAGCTTGTGTGAATGTTGTAAGGTGGAGCAACAACGGCCACTTCTTGGCTTCAGGCAGCGACGACAAACTGGTGATGATCTGGAGATTGACGAGCGAAGGAAGTTCCTCTATTTTTGGCAGCAGCAAAGTCAACGTCGAAACGTGGAAGTGCATACACACTCTGAATTCCCATAACGGAGATGTTTTGGATCTGGCATGGGCCCCTCACGATGGATGGTTGGTTTGTTTTTGCAGTTGATATAAATATGTATATAATGGCTTTTACCAAAATATTAAAATATCCTGCTAAGTCAAGGTTGAGAATTTAAATGTATTATTGTTCAGTTATAAAACTTTGATTCGCTTCATCATTTTTTAAAATTATTTTTTAGGTTAGCTTCAGGCAGTGTGGATAATAGCGTGATAATCTGGAATGCCCATAAGTTCCCAGAAAAGATAGCTGTTCTAAAAAATCACAGTGGAATGGTGAAGGTTAGTATTATAAGTAGAATCTTAAACATCCATGCTATCAGTGCTATGACCAAGCCACTCATGAGTGTTGTTTCATCTGATTTGAACTGAGTTGCTGAGGCCGCAACAATAGAAGGGAAGAAGAAGAAGATAAGCGAGCTAACCCACTTTTTGCTCTCTTGCTACTTCCTCCCAGTTATTATTTGTTTTAAAGTTTAACTGGTGCTTTGTTTATAAATTTACCCAAAAAATCTATAAATATTCTATCACGTATCACAGAAACTGAAATTAATGGAAATATGTTTTGCAGGGAGTGACTTGGGACCCTGTAGGCAAATATCTGGCTAGCCAATCGGACGACAAGTCCCTCCGAATATGGCGAACGTCCGACTGGAACCAGCAGGAGGTCGTGTCGGACCCTTTCCAAGACTGTTCAGCTACGACTCACGTTTTAAGGTAAGTTAACCATCTGTATTAACCTCCACGTTTTTTGATTACTTTATTTCCCATTTTTAATGAAATCAATCAATCATTTAGCATATTCAAGCAAATAGCGCACTAGAGAACAGTATAACATTTTAAAACAATAAATATCAAATTATTCCAAGACATGTGATATATAACCTAATACGCTCAGGGTTTTATTATAAATGTACTTCAAATCAAATTGAATTCAACTTTCTTGATTAAAAATAACACTTATAAATCATTAATATATTTAACACTATTCAAGACTCTGGAGTTCAAAGAATAATCAGACGGTTTCTGAATTCTATAGGACCGCATGACATTATATTTATTCAAATCAGAAGAAGCTTATGGCTTGAGCACCACACAACGAAGTGATCTAAATATCTATGAATTGAAAGGCAATCTTGAGGGCACTTGATTGCCAAATACAACTTTAAATCTTCTGCAAATAATTTTTCTTCCAAATATCTTGCCACGTTTTGCAAAAATTGGTTGTCTTCGACTTATTTTTCCCAATTTATTCTATTTATTTCCATTGGAGGATAGCTGGCAGTTAAGCACAAATGATGTAATGTAAGTTTCTATTAATTGAATCCATGTCTTGATATATCGTTCTTGTGTCGGTAAATTAATTTTTCATTTTCTTGAAAGGTGTTCATGGTCACCGGACGGTCAGTACCTCGTATCGGCCCACGCGATGAACGGTGGCGGCCCCACTGCCCAAATCATCGAGAGGGAGGGCTGGAAACAGGACAAAGACTTCGTGGGGCATCGAAAGGCAGTCACCTGTGTGGTAAGTGGATTTTAATAGTCATCAATAATAGGTAGTTTTCTTTAACCACCATTTTAGAGTGCAATAAAAAATGTATATTGATTGTATTTCATTGCTTGTATTTATTTATTTACTATTTGCAATAGTTGCTCCATTTTTATGTCCAACAATGAAAAAATTATTAACACTAGTACTAAAGTTACAACTACAAAATCAATCAAACTAATTTATACTGCTCTTATACTATGACATAACATTAACACCACTTTGCTGTAGGTTCTGTAACAGTGCTTTTACACTTTAGACAACGTTTGCAGAGCTGTATACTTTTAAAATTGCTTGCTACCTTGCTTTACATAGTTCTGTATTTATATAGGCTATATGAACTATATCACTTTGCAATAGAGTGGTAATGTATTGTTACTATCTATAGTGCAGTAATGGAGACATAACCTCGCGCTTCCAGAGTATTATTGGTATTATCAAAGACAATCCACAGTTTAGACGGGCGACGCAATGCTTTAAAAATGGGACATCGAATGGAGGCTCGCTTCAAAAAGCGAGCGTCCACGATAAATATCGGCCACGTTCTGCATCTACTGATTCAGAGATGGCGCCATTATAGAAATCTGCTTTGGGTATCGTTCATAGATAGCCAGCTGAGGTTGCCGTTGTGCCTATTTTCTATTAAGCATTAATGAAACGAAAGACAATTACTGTAAATTATCTTTGATGAAACTAATGAAACATAACATTAAGACATTTCGTTTCATTTAAAATAATAAATAATTATAGTGACCGTGTTTGCTGGTTTTTAACATTACTTCTAGAAATCAGTTATTTTATTTTAAATAATTTAGACAGTTGGTCATATATAAAAGGTGTCCTAAATAAAAGGAGATCTTAGGTCGAGCACAAGAACGGATTAACAAATAATGGATATACTAATTTGTGGGCATGATTTTCAATAACTCAACTTATTTCGATGTTAATGTTAAATAGAACATATCTTCTACAAATGGTATTAACAAATTAAGAAGCATTAAAACACCTATAAATGAATAATAGTTAATATATTTTGATAACAAAAACAGCATGCTCTAAACTAAGTAATGAATGATTAAAATATAAATAAATAAATAAATAAATAAATAAATAAATAGCCATATATTTCCAACAGGCCCAAAGGCCCAATTACAGGAAATTCAAATAAGTATATATATGACAAGAGGAAGTAAAATCCTACAAATGCTAACTAATCAATGCAAGCACATAACAAGTTACGATAATAATAACAGCAAATCACAACGTTAATAGATGTATATACGTAAATATAAAAAAAGGAAATATATATAATACACATTGGTATATATAACACTAATAAACTAAAGGGAGTAACCAGACGCCTCTCGCAGGTACCTCAAAACAGTTGGCAAGCTGTCGAAGTTTATGTCACAAAAAGCGGAAATGCGATTAAAATTGTGGCACATTTTGTAAATGGGACTTTGGGATATGATATTTGACCTCGCAAATTCAAGCGAAAAAGTAGGTTGATGTCTGACACCACTACGGGGTACGTGAAATGATATACGTTCCAACAGAAGTGGACAGTCGATTTTAGAGGAAAGAAGCTTATGGAGAAATGATAGTGACTGAGAGTCGCGACGAACCGCCAAAGGCAACTCTGCAAACCTCGACAGGATAAGATCATGGTTCAGACCTCGCTGAGGATAAGAGCCATCTTCCCTGAACATTAAGTATTTTAGGAAGCGCCTCTGAACTGACTCGACTGAGTAAGCGTGGGAACCAAACAATAGAACCGTAGTCCAACTTTGATCTCACGAAGGAGTAATACAAGAGCTTAAGGGTGGATACGTTTGAAAAGTGTTTGCAAGTTCTCAGTATAAAACCCAAAGCTCTAGAAGCGTTAGCCACCATCTGATCGATATGACTGGTGAAACAGAATTTCTCATCGAAAACAACACCTAGATCCCTCACCGTAGTACGCCTAATCAAGGTGCAATCATTTATGGTGTAATTAAAAAGACTTGCATTTTTCGATCGAGAGTAGGAAACAACGTTGCACTTGGAGATGTTTAAGCGAAGTCTGTTAGCCACACACCACCTACTGACCGTATCAATACTGGCTTGAAGAGACACGTGGTCCTCGAATGCATCGATGCGGTGGAAAATTTTCAGATCGTCAGCATAGGCGAGAGAGCTGCAGTCTATCAGAGAGACCAGATCGTTGATGAATATGTTGAACAGCAGTGGCCCCAGGTTGGACCCCTGTGGGACACCTGACGTCGGTACAAAAGGTTCCGATGTAAAACCCTCGATTTCGACAAATTGACGACGATTAAAGAGATAAGATTCCAATACTAAGATAAGTTTGTTGGAAAAACCGAACTGGTCAGATGCCTTCCGTAGTAAAATGTGATGATCAATTTGATCAAATGCTTTGCAAAAGTCTGTGTAAATGACATCCACTTGACTTCTGCGGTTAAGGGCGTCGCAGACATTAGAGGAGAAAGAGCAGAGATTAGTCATACATGATCTTCTGGAAAAAAAGCCGTGTTGATGAACTGACAATCTGTTACGTATTTTGAAGAATAGGTATTTCTGTAAGACAATCTCTAGCGCCTTGGAAAAGTTGCATAATATGGAAATGCAACGATAATTTTCTACTAGAGATGGATCGCCTTTTTTGAGAATAGGGCAAACCCTGGCAATCTTCCAAACCTCCGGAAACACACCAGTGCCCAAGATCAAGTTGAAAATATGACAAAGAGGAGCACTCATGACTGAGGAACAGTCTCTCACCAAAAAGCTGGGACTTCCTTCCGGCCCATATGTTGATTTATTTTTCAGCATTTTGCAAGCCGACTCTACTTCCTCGGAAGTGACTGTAGGAATGTCAATGAGCTCACAGTGTTCCGTTTGAGCGCCCAAATCCACGTGCTCGGGTCGCCCATAGACACTTCCAAAAAAGTCAGCAAAGGCAGATACGATATTATGAGGCCCATGGACAGGCTGATTTGAGTAGTTCATGGTGGCTGGGATGCGGGACTGAGCCTTTTTACTTTGAACGAAAGACCAAAAATTGGAGGGGTTGTTGTTTATATTTCGCTCAGCAGTCCCAATGAAGTCCTTATAGTCCCTCTGAGTTAGTGATTTAATTAGCCTACGCAAAGAACTATACTTTGTCTGGTAGAAGGCAGAGTCGCGCGTCTGAAGTTGACGACGCAGTCTTTCTTTCCTGAAGATGTTGTCAATCAATTCTCTTGAAAACCAAGACGGAAAACGCCTTCTTCTGGGTTGCTTAAGAGGTGTACAGGCAGCAAAGCTATTATTAAGAATCTCATAGAAAGACTGACATGCGCTGACAACATCAGGAGATTCAAGAACGCGAGACCAGTCAGTGTGCAATAACGATGCATACAACCTGGGATAATCAGCTTTACGAAAGTTGAAGCGGGGTGGTTGAGCGTTGTTCACAGGAAATTTGACGGCATGAGGAAGTACCGCTTGAAAATCAAGAGACAAAGCAGGATGATGTGGATCCTCCTCGACCAGAGGCACTTCATTATGAGTTACATTAATCGCAAAGTTGGCGAAAACAAGGTCAAGGAAATTAGATTGTCTTTGACAAAACCAAACAGTTATATTTACCATAAAAATCAAACCGCCAATAACGACGTGCAATAAATATGTTCTAGTTAAACAAAAATGTATACAATGAAGATAGAACAACAGCTTAATTATATCAAAGAATTGTCTTTGATTATATTGTTACGTTTTTCCCGTGGGTTCTTAACAAAATTACAACTTGACTATTTTCAACTTATACTCTCTTTATTCACTACCACTGTATACAATTTAACACTTTAAACTACTCTTATAACTTTACAACTAATATCTATTCAACACTCAATGATTAACTGAACTAACTAACTAACTGACTATCCGACTAACCGACTGACTAACATTCGCCTTAGGTCTGCTTATATATAATCTCCAATCTATCACGAATATTCGGGAAGTATTCCGAGGCCACTCTATATGATCTCGACGAGACCATCGAGATAATTCCAGCGATCCTGAAACTTCGCGACCGGCCGGGCGATGAGGCATACAGATAGAGAAGCGAGCGGCACGGCGGCGGCTAGTTCTATAGGGTAGCACAAAAACGTTCGGATGGTTGTTAGGCTAGCCGTAACAATATAGATCACAATCTGCTATCTCGATTTAGGTTATTAGAATATGTTTGTGGCTCTAGAACTATTACGACTTCATAATTTTACTTGTTGTTTTATCATAATTGCACTGGTTTTTATTATGCACAGCTCTTACTATCATAAGTATATATTTAAAAGAAAAGCATAATATGCTTTGAAACGATAAGTAAATTATTGCAGCTGATTACAGTTGAAGTAATCTTTGTTATGTCTTAAATGAAATGCATACTATGCATGTTAAAGTGCATAAGAAAATCAAATTAGTCTCAGGCTGGATCCCTCAGTTTTTCTTTAAACTATGGTGACCAGATGTCTTTGCACAAAAGCAGAACAACTAAGACAAAAAAAAACAGATTTTCGATAAAAAAAAGCCTGACATTTAAAAAATGTATATGATTAATTTAACAAATTTTGCATTTTGTGCAGAACATAATTGCACATAAAAAATTTTAACTTAACTTAACCTAAAACTAAAATATTTATAACTTAATTCTAAATCAAGATAATTTCTACTTTAGGTGCAAATTACCTATACATTTATTAACATTCTTATCGGAAGAACCAATTTGTTAGGGTGGTCAGCTGGTGAAAAGCTACTTTTCGGTAGTGACAAATTGTGATATAACGACACGCTGATGGGCCATTATTGAACGATCTTGTTTCGTTCACTTTTTTATAAAGTGACATTTTGTAATTAATTAATATTTATAAAAGTGAAATATTGTACAGTTTATATAACGAGCGTAGAAAAAAAAAATAATACAGAAAACGCTTTGTTCTTTAGAAAAAATTTCCATTGAATAAAAAAGTGTTTTGAAAAGGGCAGTTTGTTGCAAAATTCAGTAAACATGACACCAAAAAAAAATATTTGCACTAATACATCAAGACTAACAAGTTCTATGTTTATAATATAGTTATAGCAATTGTTTAGCCTTGACTCTACGAATATATACCGTGCGTTCAATTTATCTTGATATCATTTTGATTCGCTGTAACTTTTGTTTTTAAAGATATAAACAAAAAGACAAAATGTAGGGTTGGTAACCAAGTTTTTTTCTAAGTTAAAAATAAAACAAAATACTAACAATTTCCTAAAATATAAGCCTACTCTATATATTTTTTAAATGGAACACCCTGTATATTAGTACATTTTTGGACTCTCTAGAGAAATCTAAACACATTTCGTGTATAATATCCTATAACTATCTTTAGATGTTTACGAAATATTGACAGTTGAACATCGGGCATTTTGACATTTTGACAGGCTTTAAAATCTAAACCGCACGAGATCAAAGAAAGCGCTTTGCACATTTCTATCTTAGGTTTTCATAAGCTATCGAACGACAGTGACTTTGAATTTAACCGGAGGTTTAAAAGTTCCGGTTAATTTTATCCGCGGGTTAAATTCAAAGTTACCGTCATTCGATAGGTCATGAAAACCTAAAATAAGAATGTACAAACCGTTTTCTTTGCTCTCGCGCGGTTTAGATGTTAAAGCCTGTCAAAATGACCGACTTTCAACTGTCAATATTTCGTAAACACCTAAAGATAGTAATAGGATATTATACACGAAATGTGTTTAGATTTCTCTAGAGAGTCCAAAAATTTACAGAGTGTCCATTTAAAAAAATATATAGAATAGGCTTATATGTCAGAAAATTGTTAGTGTTTTGTTTTATGTGTAACTTAGAAAAAAACTTGGCTATCAACCCTTCATTAGACTAAATATTGTTATAACCGTACTACAAAATAAAGGAAACTGGGTACTTGATTATATTGGATAACAGGCGTTGACAATTTTAGTATTTGTTTAAATAATGTACTGCTAAGTAAAGTTAAAATTCGAATCCCTGTCAAAACCAAATTAACAGTTGCTTCTAAAAATTAAACAGCCAATTAAAAATCTGAGCACTTTGTCCTGTGTATTTTGTTTATAACTGAAACTCTATATATTGAATAAATACGATCTGGCAAAAATAATAACGATTTCTAAAATATCCCATATTTAACCAACTTTCTATAATAAGATGTTTGGACAGATTGTCCTATTATCGTTCTAACTGCGGGAATATTCCTTGTTATAATGAACATAAAAATCTACAGTTGCGAACCATGTAACTATGCCCTTTTTAGCTAACAGTGCAATATAGCAGGAGAGGGCAATGAGTCACTTAACAATTTCTCAACAAATAAATGATCTGATAATAAAAAACAAAATGTAATACAATTTCGTAATACCAAAGACAATTAACTGTAAATTTGTAAATTGTCTTTGGTAATACCTTCAACTTAGATTAAAAAATGTTCATTTTATAGGTTAAAATTAAGGATATTTAATAAAGGCACCGAACAAATATACGTTATTTGTTCGATGGTAAAGGCCAGAAATCACCTCTTATTATCATAATTTGGCTATAAATACCAAGTATTTAAAAATAGTAATAAAATTGACGCATTTTTATGTTTTTCAAAATAAAAAATGTTTATTTTGATAGAAATGTTCACTTTTTAATTTTTACGAGGTTGGTTCAACCCCGTAGAATCAGAGCCATACAAAAGCAGTATTCTATCTTGCCTCTAATAAAATGTATTTGTTTCTCCGTTTCGAAGTACTCCTATAGAAAAACAAATGTGTGTACTTAAGACCACACGGTAAAAGTGAAAACTCCAACAAGCGGGGTCATCGTTGGTCAGAATTTCAATCCGAGCCTTCGTTGCAGAGATACGGGCAAAAAACGGTTTTCCCCCCAAAATCCCCCCTTAAATTAGAGCCCCGGTCCCCCTGTATGGTCTCAGGTGGCCTCCCATGGGGCGCACCTACCATAAAAATTTCGACCCCGTGCCTCTTGCCGCTCTCACGAAATTAATTATTTAAGTTTTTTCTTCTCCCCCTCCCCTAGCCAAACGGGGGGGAGTACGGGATCCCGTTTTCGTCCAGGATCATCTTTTTACCCGGCTACATTCCCTGAAAATTTCGGTTCTCTACCTATCCGGGAACACGCCAGTAGCCTCATTCCCCCCCCCCCCCCCCCAAAAAAAAAAAACGCAAAACGCGCTTAAAGTACTTTTTACTACAAAAAGTATTCACTTTTGAGGGTTCGTTTTCAACCCCTTACGTTACAGATATTACAAAGCATGTTCTTTGCACGCTAAAAACGAATACGTAGGTATACCTCGAAACACTGCCGATTTGTGCTGTGGTAGAGCATTTAAAAATGCTATTACGCACCGAAAATTAAAAGAAAATTGACTTGTTTCACTGCTTTTTAAAATACAGAGCAAATTTTTAGAAAAGAAAATATTTTTAGGGGGTTTTAACAATCCGCTTAGAATTAAGGTTTGCAAAATCGGTTCTTATTTAATCCCTAAATCCTAAAAGAAATTTGAGTTTCCATCTTAGTGAAGCAATCATACTTAATATTGCTATTTTTTAATAATTTTAATAGAAATTTTATAGAAAAGGTAATGTAAAACCACACGAGTAAATGTAGTTTAAAAACAAAAAGACTTTTACTGTGTGTAATTTTTTCCTACCGCAATTAAGAATCCAGCGCTGACACAATTCCTCATTTTTTAACGGGAATCTAAACAATCTCACCCCATGCTTTCGCGCACTTTCTCACAATTGAAATAGTAACATACATTACCAGACATTGTTTTTAAAATCGGTGAACGAAAGAGGAAGAATTCAATCACAATGCACTTGCAAAAAGAATATCTTTGAAATAACCAAATTTACCAAATAGTAATACTCCTTCCCCTCAATAATTGAAGATGGCAAGGTTTACTTAAAAACAGGCGGTATTAAAAAGCCCTAGATTTAAGACACGGACAAGCGAAGCGGTCTATCAAAGAGAACGCGGCAGCCCTTTTACCGCCGCGCGACATTGCGTTGCCCTGATTTAAATCGAGCTCTGCTAAGTCCAACATACATCGGCAACACCGCAAGGCGTCGTTGTATCGTCCTCATGGCAACCGAAATCGCACCATGTCGAGAGATGCGGAATATTTAAAATAAGAGTAAAATTAGGTTTATAAGCCACAGGTGCTGCGCTCTTAAGAACGGAACCTGAAGTACATTACCGTTTCGGCTCGCTGGGCGTCTATTCCCTGTGAATTGTCTTTGATATTATGTAATATGGTGTCGAGTACACAATCAAAATATATGTAGTCATAATGGTGTACATAGAAATACATACGACAGTTCCATGGTAGATTATAAAATACTGTATACGGCACAACACAAAATATATGGATATATATGTGACACTTCAATCATATCATAGATTATTTACTATACCGTGCACAAAATCATTAGAAATATATCTGATAAATCAATAAGGTTTTTATAAACGGTTTATAGTGAACGGCATCACTATATATACATTTCGGTAAGTTACTCTGGAAAGTAATATAAGTTGCGGCGTCCCTGTATATTTACACATCGGTATTTATTTCTTTAGTCAATGAACAGCATTCCTGTATACAGGGTGTTTCAAAAAACCATATCTCGTGGGGAGATTCCTCATATAAAAATAAGATTTTTTTTTTATATCAACATAGGTCCGATTCCGCTTTGTTTCGTAGCTACAGGGGGTTACAATCTTCTTTTTTTTTATTTATTACAATTTCCTTCCAGGCGCCTTTAGCAATTCGAATGAAATTTTCAGGATGAAAGTCACTTTAAGTACTACATATTTTAATGCTAAAAAAGTGTCGACAGAATACCAGGGACGTGCATACGGGATATCACTGGAATAATTTTCTAACAAAAAACATGTGCGCCACTGACTTTTTTTTCTCTTGTTAGTAAAATTGTGTATGCCGCGTAATGCCGATTAAAAGTTGTCTCTTGATATTTTGTCGATGTCCTTGATTAGGTAAATGCAATTCAGTTGTTTTATGCAATGTATTAAATATTATTTAAAAAAATATTTTTTGAACCCTTATTTTAAATTAAAACAAAAAGTCCCTAACCAGAATCACAGAAAGTGATGAAAATGACCACCTCCAGCTTCGTGACAAGCCCTTGATCGTCGGCGCATAGATCTTCTTACCCTAGCGCAAATGCGAGGAGTTTGTCTAATTCTTATAAACGCTGCTTCTATGCGTTGTAAAAGTTCTTCTAAAGTTTGCACGGGTGTCTTATAAACAACTTCTTTCACATGTCCCCACAGATAAAAATCTAAAGGATTTAAATCCAAGATCCCCTGGTGGCCATGCTACCGGACCCCCCACGACCAATCCATCGATGCCCTAATATTTCGGAGAGGTACTCCCTAACAGGAACAGCAAAATGCGCCGGTGCCCCATCGTGTTGAAACCACATTCTGTTTCTTACTAGAACAGGTAAAAGCTCAGGGAGATCATTTATCAAAAAATTTAAATAGGACTCATGATTTAATCTATTGGGTAAAATAACTGGCCCAATAATATTGTTACGACTAACAACCATCCGAACGTTTTTGTGCTACCCTATAGAACTAGCCGCCGCGCCGTGCCCCTCACTTCTCTGTCCGTATGAATCATCGCCCGGCCGGCCGCGAAGTTTCAGGATCGCTGGACTGGAATTATCTCGATGGCCTCGTCGAGATCATATAGAGTGGCCTCGGAATAGTTCCCGAATATTCGTGATAGATTTGAGATTATATATAAGCAGACCTAAGGCGAATGTTAGGCAGTTCAGTTCAGTTAATCATTGAGTGTTGATTAGATATTAGTGGTAAAGTTATAAGACTAGTTTAGTGAGTTAAATTGTATACAGTGGTAGTGAATAAAGAGAGTATTAGTTGAAAATAGCAAAGTTGTAATTCTGTTAAGAACCCACGGGAAAAACGTAACATTTGGTGTCAGAAGTCGGATTGTGAAGGACCGGCTTCAGAAAATTTTACAAGACCAGGAAGATAAAAGGCAAGCAGAACAGGACCGTCTTCAGAAAATTTTACAAGACCAAGACGACAAAAGACAAGCAGAGCAGGACCGACTGCAGAAAATTTTACAAGATCAAGAAGAGAAAAAGCAAGCGGATCGGGAAGAGGATGAACGTAGAAGACAAGCAGAGCAGGACCAGCTTCAGAAATGGATGCTTGATGTAATTGTAGGCGAGCAAGGAAAATTACAGAAAATATTGGACGGGCAAAATGAGAAATTTGAAAAAGAAGTAAACAATATACAAAAAGAAGTGGGAAATGTACAAAAAGAAGTTGGAAATGTACAAAAAGAAGTAGGAGACGTACAGAAAGAAATGAAGAATCTACAAGCAGAAGTTACCAGACTAAAACATCAAGTACCAACCGAGAGGGCATTCGCCTCAGGACAAAACATTCCCAGAATTGACGACACGTTGACGACACTAGCAGGTTCTCATTGGTTCTCAACACTCGATCTAAAGAGCGGATACTGGCAAGTAGGCATTGACGAACAGGATAAGGAAAAGACTGCCTTCTCTACCGGAAGTGGTTTATATCAGTTTAAGGTTATGACCTTCGGACTATGCAATGCCCCCGCTACTTTTGAGCGTCTTATGGAAGTTGTTCTACGAGGCCTCACTTGGAAGACATGTCTGGTCTATCTTGATGATATAATGGTAATGGGAAAAACTTTCGAAGAGCACCTACAAAACCTGCATGAAGTTTTTACTAGGATCAAGAATGCTCAGCTCTTATTGAATCCAAAGAAATGTTTTCTCTTCCAACAAAAAGTTGAATTTCTCGGGCACGTCGTGTCATCAGAGGGAATCCAAACTGATCAACGAAAGATAACAGCAATCAAAGACTGGCCTCGTCCTCGCGACAAACACGAACTGCGGAGCTTCCTTGGATTATGTACTTATTATAGAAGATTTGTCGAAGGATTTGCAAATATAGCTGCACCTTTACATAAGCTCACTGAAGAACGAGCAAATTATAACTGGGATCATAACTGCGATTCTGCGTTCAGGAAATTAAAAGCGGCTCTATGTTCTAGTCCAATATTGGGATATCCGGAACAAAAGGGTAAATTTGTATTGGACACAGATGCAAGTAACACCGGCATCAGAGCAGTTTTATCGCAAGTACAAGCAGGGGAAGAACGAGTTATCGAATACTACAGTCGAACACTTTCGACACCTGAACGTAACTACTGTGTAACCCGAAAAGAGCTTTTGGCAATACTACGGTCTGTTGAGCATTTCCATCAATATCTATATGGGCAAGAATTTCTGATAAGGACTGATCATGCAGCACTTAAATGGCTTTTGAATATGAAACAACCTGAAGGACAGGTAGCCAGGTGGCTTGAAAAGTTACAACAATATAATTTTAAGGTTAAGCACAGAGCAGGGAGATTGCATAATAATGCAGATGCTTTATCCAGAAGACCATGCGCGGATAATTGTAAGCATTGCCAAAGAGTAGAGCAACGAGAAGGAATTACTCCTATTAGGCAAACGAAATTTGAGGTTGATCAGCAGTGGACCACAGAGCAACTTAAAAAGGATCAGCTTGAAGATAGTGAAATAGCACTATTGCTAACAGCTAAAGAAGAACATCAACCAAGACCAAGCTGGAGCGAGATATCAACTAAAGGACTTGCTTTTAAAACTCTGTGGGCTCAGTGGGACTCCCTGGTGGTAGAAAATGGACTTCTTAAACGAGCCTGGGAAAGCGCCGATGGAAAAGTAGTGAAGACACAGTTAGTGGTACCAAGGAGGAAGATATCAGAAGTTCTGGAAGAAGTTCATAATGGAAAGTCTGGTGCTCATCTCGGAGTGAACAAAACGATTGACAAGATTCGCGACAGATTTTACTGGGTCAACTACTGCCAGGATGTGAAATCGTGGTGTCGGCAGTGCTCAACCTGTGCCGCAAGCCAAGGACCCAAAACAAGATCTAGGGGCAAAATGAAACAGTATAATGTGGGCCTACCGTTTGAACCTATCGCCATTGACGTAGCTGGCCCTTTTCCAGAAACAAATAATGGTAACAAGTACATTTTAGTGGCAATTGACTACTTCAGTAAATGGCCTGAAGTCTTTGCAATCCCCAATCAAGAAGCTGTTACCATAGCAGAGGTCCTTGTGAATAACCTATTCAGCAGATTTGGTGTTCCGTTAGAGCTGCACTCAGATCAAGGACGCAACTTCGAATCCAAGGTTTTCCAGAAAGTCTGTGATTTACTCAACATCCATAAAACACGGACTACCGCCTTACATCCACAATCAGACGGCATGGTTGAGAGGTTTAACAAGACCATTGAAGAACATTTGTCAAAGGTCGTAGATGAACATCAGAAGGATTGGGACCAACACATACCACTATTCTTAATGGCCTATAGATCAGCAGTCCATAACACGACAGGACTAACACCAGCCATGGTTTTATTTGGAAGAGAACTCCGCTTACCCTGCGACCTATTATTCGGAACGCCAGACAACCAGGATATGGAAATTCAAGACTACGCGGACTCTCTTAAGGAAAAGTTACTATACATCCATGAATTAGCCAGAGAAAACACGGAGAAAGCCAGTGACCGAATGAAGACACGATATGATCTCAAAGCTAATTCTATGGGATTTCAGATGAACGATAAAGTCTGGTTATATAATCCGCAAAGGAAGAAGGGAAGATCTCCCAAGATAATGCCAGTATGGGAAGGTCCCTATACAGTCATCAAAAGAATTAATGACGTTGTGTATAGAATTCAGCGTAGTCCCAGAAGCAAACTGAAAGTTGTTCACCTCGACAGACTGAAAGCATACCACGGACATGCAGTATCTGATCGGGACGATCAGGTTTAAGAGGGAGGCAATGTCACGACTAACAACCATCCGAACGTTTTTGTGCTACCCTATAGAACTAGCCGCCGCGCCGTGCCCCTCACTTCTCTGTCCGTATGAATCATCGCCCAGCCGGCCGCGAAGTTTCAGGATCGCTGGACTGGAATTATCTCGATGGCCTCGGAATAGTATTGAGTGTTGATTAGATATTAGTGGTAAAGTTATAAGACTAGTTTAGTGAGTTAAATTGTGTAGTGAATAAAGAGAGTATTAGTTGAAAATAGCAAAGTTGTAATTCTGTTAAGAACCCACGGGAAAAAAGTAACAATATGATCACCAATAATACCAGCCCAAATATTTGCAGAAAACCAAACTAACCCAAATATTTGCAGAAAACTGGTATTGCGAATTTGCCACTCTTAACAAATGAGGATTTTCGTCAGTCCAGTGATGTAAATTATGAAAATTTATAATACCCTTTCTTGTAAACGATACGTAAAAAGAATACGAGAAATTAAATGTGTCCTGTCTTCCAACTGATTTAAAAACCACTGACAAAATTCCTGCCTCGGTCCATAATCTCTCGGCAAAAGTTCTTGAACGCGTGTGTAGTGATATGGTTTTAACTGTTGCTCCTGACAGATCCTGTGTACAGACGATGCGGAAATATTTCCCATTTGGCTAGAAACGATTCTGGTACTAGTAGTAGTAGGGTCACGTTCTACTGCATTAAGGACTGCCTCTTCAACTCGAACAGTTCGTCGGTATCTTCGGCGTCCAGAATTAGATTTTAAAGGTTTTAAGTTTCCGGTTTCCATTAAACGTCTGTAGATATGCTCAAAAATGTGTTTGCTGGGGAGCCTGCGTTCGGGAAACCTGTCATGATAAATTCTCACTGATAACATGTCAGTTAATTCAGCAAATGTATAATTTGAAAAAGGCATTTTAACATTAAAAAACAAACTTTTAAAACTAAGAACGCAACACAACTTATTCAAATGAAAATCTAAAAAGCACAATAAACAGCACCTATATAACACTTTGATAAGTTAGTGACATTAGAAAGTTTTGTAGGTTGCTATTAGCCTTGAATTAAGGCAGATTAATAAAATTTCGTTTATCTCATCAAGGAGATCGAAATCGACAAAATATCAAGAGACAACTTTTAATCGGCATTAAAAGGCCTACACAATTTTGCTAACAAGAGAAAAAAAGCCAGTGGCGCACATGTTTATTGTTAGAAAATTATTCCAGTGATATCCCATATGCACGTCCCTGGTATTCTGTCGAACACTTTTTTAGCATTAAAATATGTAGTACTTAAAGTGACTTTCACCCTGAAAATTTCATTCGAATTGCTACAGGCACTTGGAAAAAAATTGTAATAAATAAAAAAAAAGATTTTAACCCCCTGTAGCTACGAAACAAAGCGGAATCGGGCCTATGTTGATATAAAAAAAAATCTTATTTTTATGTGAGGAATCTCCCCACGAGAGATGGCATATGTTTTTTGAAACACCCTTTATATTTATATTTATACATCAGCTTTATCGATACCAAGTCACTGAAATAATATGTATTACTTTGTGAGGGTACAGCCACCTTAAATGTCTATATATTGATATATTTATATATTTACTACAGTTCCTGAGATACTAAGAAATATTTAATTATCCCCTGAATCAATATTAATACACAACAGTTCAATAATGTTCTAAAATACGCTGGCAAATTATATAGTCTATACAGTCACTGAATTAATACTGTCTCTATCTATATATTTATACGCTGGATAACTTACTCATCTCTTCAGGTGGCACTGTGTATCTAACACTGTTCCTACCCCTGATTTAATAGACCGCGGTTTATTTTAGCCTTTTAATCTTATCACCCTGATTCGGTAGTTTTAGAAAGAAACGTTTACCCTTTTATGCTTTTGTTGGAAGCGTCATTTCTTAGACGACTGTATTTAAGATATGTAATTGGATTAACATCACTTTTCACTTCTATTTCTCGATATTTACTTTACTTAATTGAGTTATGTTCACTGAGAATGCAGAATGAATATATATTTATTCTTTAAGTTTGATTTAGAATATTATTAACTTGGATTTTACTTTATTCTTTAAACCAGCAGAATTTAACTGTATTTTGCAATAAGAACTTGGAATTTTACCGGAGAGAGACTGGTGTAAAACTTCTTACTGGTACACTAGTAGAAAGTGTATATTTTGGGCTATGCAGACGAATTTATACGCTGTGATTCGATTCTCTTAACGCATGAATTTAAATAACATAGGCTAGTAACATCGTATTAGAATATTTAAAACAAACGAAAATTTGTTTCTTTACAGTATCACTGGCATCGGATTATTTACAATGATGTTTCTGTTAGAGCTGGAACCATATAGTTTGAATAACTATCTTAATTATAATTTTTAGAATGTTGTTTTGTGTGGCATGGTTTCGTTTTATATAGATATGATTAAGCGTATTTTATTAACAAACATAATATAAAATACATAAATCGCAATTATATGAAACTGATCAGTTAATTTAATTTTTTTCCTCGAATGTTGATGAGGGTATTTCGCTATTTCAATATAATCGCTTAGAAAGATTTTCTGAACAGAAACGTCCATTTTTAAAGAAAAATCTGAAGATTTTTTTCCGCTTTTCACAATGTTTTACTCGTTTCAGCGTTTTAACTCCAACATCCTGAAAAAGCAATCGTCAGAGAGCCCCAAAAAATCCACCCAATACTGTTGTTGTGCGATCGGATCACGAGATCGTTCGATAAGCGTCTGGTTGACGTCGTTGAAGCGCCCCCTCGTCGTCATCAAGGATCTTTTCGACGACAGCGTGCTCGACATATCGTGGAGCAGCCGCGGCGACTTTCTATTGGCCTGTTCGTGGGACGGAACGGTCGCCTGCGTTATGTTCGAACAGGCCGAGATCGGAGTGCCGCTCAGCATGGACGAGAAGGTAATAGTGGCTATGAAGGATTTTTAGGATTTAGCCACTTAAAAGTACTTTGATAATATCGCTGAAAACTAATGAAAATTGTCACAACAGAAAATTTTTAGGCAATGCTTTGGCAGCCGTAATGTTCTTATACTGCTTGATATATATTCTTCTTACATTACCAGAATGCCCTCTACGAAAGAGTCTACCACAAATCATTGCAGAGCAGTTGGAGTTTGAACTTTAGCAGTTCCCAAATAGTGGAGGATCCGGAACTTTTATGCGCCATTGAGGAGATGAACCAAAAGACGGTAACCATCAACGTCGAACCGCCGGAACTGATGGAACCGCCCAAGCCGCAGGACGTCTGTTACGAGAGCCCCAAGTTGAACCAGAGCATTTTGGTTCCCGTCAATAAACAGGTAATAAATGCTCACGTGATTTGTTTTAATTGATTACAGAATAGTTTCGTCGATCTTGTTTGTAATAAATGTCTTTCCATATAATTGGACGTAATAGCATATTTGAACGTAGTTTTTAGTGCTGATCAACTTTTTTTATTAACAATTTTCGATATTGTCAAAAATAAAGGTACTTTATTCTTGAACAAAATTCATATTTTTTGATATACCTCGTATACGACTTAAAAAAATTAGTATCTGATGGTTGCATTTTAGGTTTTGGATCAAGCAGAAGTTTTTATGAAGAATAACTTTTTTTCGTAAAATTATTAATAAAAAAGTTTCCCATATGGTGCGAACTTAAGTAGCCACACTGTATAACAATTAATGAGGAGTAGATTCTCGCACAATGTATTTAAACAACACTACTGGAACTGAATTGATTTTTTCTTATTTTGGACATCCAATGCAAAAACTAAAACAATTCGTTGTTACCATTAATTATTAATAAAGGTAACAAACCCACCTTTATAAATGCGGTAAGAAAAGATGTTTTAGATATAACGCTAGCTACTCTATTTATAACAAACTACATAACCAACTGGCATGTCTCGGACACTCACTCAATGTCCGATTACATGCACATTAGCTTCGACATACGTTGAAAATACTAAAATGATTAGCAGCCGAGTGCCCAAACTTACCGATTGGATTGCCTACAAAGATCATCTAAAGCCAAAGCTTGAGGACGAACCGCTATCCGCTTTAACTATTGAGGACCTTGGTGTAGCCTCGATACACTTAGAAAGTGCTAGGATAGCCTCTTACGAAAAAACTGTCATGTGGAACAGGTGGCAACCCAAAGGTATGTGCCGTGGTATAACAGGCTAAGGACTGAGTCTAGGAAAGTCTTCAATGAAGCCAAAGGACTGGGAAATTGGAATAACTATCATAAAACCCTATCCGAGTATAACAAAGAGCTTCGGAGATCCAAAAGAATAACTTTTAGGTCCTTTTGTGAAGGGTTAGATGAGTTAGCACCAGCCATTCGTCTGCAAAAAGTGCTCTCCAAGAAGCACTCAAACGAAATCGGCCTACTAAAGAATAGAGCCCAAGATCTATGCTGAGACCTGAAGACCTGAAGAAAGTCTAAGGATTCTTCTAAAAACACACTTTCCCTGGTCAAGCATAATTGCCAAAGAAGAGCTGGCACAAGAAGACAAGCCCTTGGAAACCGCTCAGAAACTTACAAAAAAGGGTAAAAGGTCTAGCCAACACACATCATCACAATCAGATGGGCGATACATAGCTTTAAACCCTATAAATCCGCGGGAGTAGATGAAATATTTCCAGCTTTTTTACAACAAGGTATAGAGCACCTACTACCCCCTATAGAGCACCTACTGCACTACATTCCCAAAAACTGGAGGAAAGTTAAGGTAGCGTTCACATCACACGATCACAAGAGGAACCAAAGTCTTACCGCCCCATTCGCTTAACCTCTTCCCTTCTTAAAACGATGGAAAAGATTATCGATAGGCCCGTCAGAAGCAAGTTGCTTTCTAGTGCTCCACTGTTTGCAAAACAATTCGCATATCAACTATCGAAATCTACCACCCATGCTCATCAAATCCTCTTCCGCGATATAAAGAAGGCATTGGCTGAAAAGAAGTAGCGCTTTGGTGTGCATTTCTAGATATACAGCATTTGGCAACGCCTAACATGAATCCATTCAGAGCGCCACAACCCGCAGAGGAGTGCGTGAGTGAGTTACTATAGAATGGATAAAATCCATGCTAACCAGCCGTGAAGCCAGTCAAAGTATTGCCCTCAAGGAGGGATCCTATCGCCCATGCTTTGGTCTCTGGTTGACGTTCTACTGGTAAGACTGACTGAAGCAGGCTTTGCAGTCCAAGCTTACGCAGATGACCTGTTGCGCGTAAAACCCTTTTAAATATGTTAGCGAGATATAATGAATAAGATGATACCTACCCTTATGGATGCGGCCAGCGCAACATGTGTGCTCCGACTTGCTCGTCGGCGTGGGAGTGGGTCAATTACTTACTCTTGACCAGGGCGCCACCAGTTTGAAGTATCCAAATCCGCAGATCCAAACAGGAAGATCCTCGGTCTTAAGAATCCATAAGGGCGATCCAAAATCGACGATTATCCGGTACGCAAGGGCGTTTTAAAATCAACTACTATCAACTACACTGGTTGGATTGAGATATTTCAGAGCAAATAAAAGACGGTCACGTTCGTGCAGGTTTAAATTTATTGGCGTTCGTTATGTTAGACGACAACGTGTTGTCCTATTTCTTTCAATAAACAAAATGATATAAATATATACCAAAAGGTAAACTAAGTCAATTGGAAACAATAAATTGATATATGCTCACGAATATTGAACTAGATCATATCAGATGTAATAGTATGACGTAATAAATGATTACAGAAGATAAAAAAGCAATTCCAACTAATTAAAAATAAGCGCAATATGCATAAGGTATCTATCGTCACATCAACTAATAGTTTAAAGTTATCAGGATAATACTTATTACTATTAACTCCGTTGCGCGTGTACCATTGTATACGAGTCGCAGTTGTACATAAATAAACCTTACTGATTCAGATTATAAAATACCGTTATGTAAAATTATTTAAACTGAATAGTCAATAAATCAGAACGACAATGTTGATCATTTAACACAATATAAATCAAATTGTAAGATTAAAGAAATGTAGTATATAAAAACATGAGCATTAATAGATCCACACTAGTAATTACAGCGGTTAATTAGATTCATATTGGTAAGCTGTGCTTACACCCAAACAGTTCCGAAAATAGTTATATCGATACCACGCAGACAACTAAAAATACGCGATATGATACAACGCCGGAAAAACTCTAAAACATGCAATCTAATATACGCTGGAAAATATCAATAACACGCTGAAAATACACGCGTGAAAATATCAGTAATACGCCACTAACATTATGCCGAAAAGATCACAAATAATAACCTAAACTTATCTTTACTAGTGTAAACAACGATTTTAATAATATACTTTATTTCGCCTCTGCGACTTACACAATACTATATCTACGCCTTATTTTAAATCTCTATATATATTGTCTATTATATAACGCCGGTGAGATTCTTCTTTGTCACCATTCGCCTTCCAGCGTTGTCACCTCCTCGCCTACTGGAACATTGTCGCTGTCATTTGAAATTTGTTGGTTACATTCGGCCATCCTGCAACAATTAATGCCCTCATTAATTTAGGTCTCCAGTAAGTCAATCAAATCTTGTCGATCAGTACATTCACCATCACTATCGCTTGCATCTTGCTCACTTTCACCTGGAGCGCTACTGTGATATCGCCTTAAAGAATCAATTGCTACGACAGCTTTTAAACTTTTGTAGCCCCTTACACCTTTTTACCGCCATTATAACATATCTGTCATTCTCTAACACTTTCGCCACCCTGTACGGGCCGTCAAACTTGTTGATCATTTTTCGATTTACACCTTTTTCCCCTGAACAAGTTCCAGCCTGCCGCCATAACACCAAATCGCCTACTTTGAAGGTGTCGCCTGCGGTTGCAACCTTACGCCTTTTATCGAATATGACTTTCATTTTACACCTCGCCTTTGTCAGATTTGCACTTGCCTTTTGCCGCCTCAACAGAAGTTTGGACCTTAAATCGCCATAGGTCTCGCCTTCTGCCAACGGAGCATTTGCCTTTTGAACCTCACCAGTCAGACTCGCATGCACGCCATCACCATGTGCAAACATTAGTTGGGCCGGGGAGAAACCACTGCTTTGATTTGTGGTATGATTAAGGCCCCACACAATGTCAAGCAGCCCCTCATCCCAATGAGCCTCGGATGTTGCACTCGCCTCTATCGCATTCAACAAAGTGCGGTTCTGCCTTTCAACCTGACCATTCGCCCTTGGTGTAGCAATTGCATCCAACACGTGTTTCACACCTCGCATTGCCAAAAAGTCAGCAAACGCCTTGCTTGTAAACGCCAGCCCGCGGTCAGAAATAATACGCCTTGGGTACCCGAATTCGCCAAACACCTCTCTCAATTTGAGTATCGCCTCAGAAGACCGCAAAGTCTTCGTTGCCTTCGCCAGTGTATACTTAGTAAATGCATCGATCATCATGAGCACATACTGATTACCTCTTTTGCTTCGGCAAAATGGCCCCACGTGGTCAATGTGCACCGTATCAAAAGGAATCGCCACCTTTTCAATAGGATGCAACAGACCACTCGCCTTACCATGATCGCCCTTACCGAATGCACAACCTAAACAAGCCTGCACATATTTCCTAACAAAGCGCCCCATTTAAGGAAACCAGTAAGTTTGTTTCATTAAACTAAGACATCGTTCAACGCCTGGATGACCAATATCATCATGATGTTTGCGCACCAAACTAAATTTCGCCATAGCAGGTACATACAAACGATCGCCAAGTAGAGTCTTCCTATTCAATCGCCCATTTGCCACTTTGTACACAGCTTTCACGCCCTTATCAGCCGTGCCCTCATGCAAACTGATTTACCAACGCCTGTGCCTTCGGATCTTGCATTTGAACCGTCAAAAACCAATCATCTTCGCTCAGGTTTACCATAAAAACATCAGCAATTGGATTTCGACTAAGCGCATCCACATGTTGCATCTTGTGGCCTGCTCGATACTCCACTGTCATGTCATACTCCTGTAAGGCCATCCACCATTGCGCAATTCGAGGGAGAAGATCCTTTTTCATCATAGTACCCCTAACAGCAGAGCAGTCAGTCACCACTTTAAAATGAATGCCAATTAAATAAACACGGAAACGCCTTACAGACTCAACAATCGCCAATGTTTCCAGTTCATAACTATGCCAGGACTGCTCAGACGCCGTAGTAGCCCGACTGTAGTATGCTACCGGAGTCAAGTCGCCATTCGCCTGTTTTTGCATCAGCATACCAGCCACACCTAATTTGCTAGCATCTGTATGCAATTCGGTTTCCGCCTTGCTGTCATACAATCCTAACAATGGCCTACTTGTTAGCGCTACCTTAAGTTTCTCGAAAGCTTCCTGTTCGGTATCGCCCCAATGCCATGAAACCTCCTTCTTAGTCAAATTTGTCAGAGGTCTCGCTATAATAGCAAAATTCTTCACAAACTTCCTAAAGTAACTCGCCAAGCCGACAAATTGTCTTACGCCATGCACATCAGTAGGAACTGGGAAATTTCGTACCGCCTGCACTTTTCTCTCGCCAGGTCGAATGCCATTGGCACTCACTTCATGCCCTAAGTACTCCAATTTATCTTCTAAAAAGATACATTTCGCCAAATTCAACTTGAGCCCCGCCTTAGCTACAAGCTGAAGCACTGTTTCCAGTAATGCCAATCCTTCATCAATGGACACCGAAGGAAGCAAAACGTCATCCATGTACGCCAGCACCAAATTATTTTGCATACCCTGAAGCATCTTATTAATCACCTTTTGGAACACCGCCGGGGCATTTGCCAGACCAAATGGAACCCTCAGGTACTCATAGTGCCCATCCGGAGTCACAAACGCCGTCTTTGCTACCGAATCACAATGCACTGGAACCTGATGATACCCTTGTGCCAAGTCCAAGGTCGTATAATAATGTTTATTTGCCAATCTGTCAAGTTGATCCTCCACCCGTGGTAATGGGGACCGGTTCTTCACAGTAATAGAATTTAAAGCCCTAAAATCGACGCACATGCGCATCTCGCCATTTTTTTTAGGAACCAGGACAATAGGACTTGCATACTCCGACTCGCTTTCTTGTATTACGCCTGCATTCAGTAGGTGTTGTACCCTCTCTCTCACCAATGCCCTCTCAGCATAAGACAACCTATAAGGCCTATACACCACCGGCTTATCTGTTGTCAGCTGTATTCTCATTTCGCCAAGAGCAGTCACACACAAATCGTCATCGCCTCGAGAGAAACACACCGCCATTTTCTCTAACAGATCATACAATTTTCGCACATTATTTTCGCCTATATCACCCACTCGGATATCACACAGATTAAGTTTATCTACTAGATTATTACTTGTCAAACTTTTATTTACCTGAACCTTAGCTTCGCCCATGAGAGTGCCTCTCGCCATGACACCCCCAGTCTTCCACCTCATCCGTTTGTCGCCTACATTCCTCAGATGCAGCTTTGTAGATTCGCCGCCTGCGAACACTTGACCGCCAATTGCCACCATAGCTCCACGACTCTCGTAACGCCTTGCGGAGACCCAGTACCGTTCGCCTTGGTTCCCGTCTTCCACCACCACGGTCATATCTGCCTCTTCGCCAGGGCCCAGACTGAAACTCTCCAGACACAGCACTCTGTGAGACGTCTCATCGTCCTCCAGAGTGATCCGCTGGAGCAATTCCGTCGCTGCATCAGCACGGGACAGCTTCACTTTGCCACCATTCACTGTTAAAGTGACGCCTGGGGTAGCCAACGCCGGTTGCCCTAAAAGTAAATCAGCGCCAGCAAGATCGCACTCGGCGACTAACGCCTTGATGCCCAATGCGATTCCGTCCACAATGATTGGTATTTCTACCTCGCCTTTCACTGTGCACGCACCGCCGCCAAAATCCTTCAAGATCACAGAGGATGGTTTAACCTCTATACCGCCACCAAGAGTGTCAAACACCTCACGCCTGATAATGCTTCGCTCACTCCCAGTGTCGATATACGCCTTGAGTTTCAATCCACCCTGTGTGACCGCCGATTTTTTGTAGGCATCTTTAACAACATCTACTAATCTCACCTGACACTGTTTATTACCAAGTTTCTTGCAGTTGAATCGGTCATGCCCAGTCTGTCCACAACGCATACACCTTTCCGCCTTAGGTTTGGGACAGTTCCGACTCACGTGGTCGCCCATTTGCTGACAGTTGTAGCACCTGATGCCAGACTTCGCCGTCGCCACCTGTTGTTGCGCTGGCCTTGGCACTTTGGACACCATGAAACTGTACGTGGGACCTCCTTGTCGCTTCAGCTCCACTCTATCAGCTACTGGACGCTGATACCTATCGAAAGAAGACAGAAACCCAGTATACAAATCGCCAGGGGAGGAGCAACTAAATGCCCTCGCATTCGCCTATAGATCAAGAGGTAGACCATCAATCAGACACGAAAGCGCCTTTGTACCTGAAAGCTCGCACCTCTCGATCAACGCCATTTTGTCATGATAATAATGAGTCATTGATTCGCCATTCAATTTAACCTTCGCCACCATTTCCTTGAGCACCTGAGCGAAATCATGTACTCTAGGAAACGCCTTTTCAAGAGACGCCTTCCAGTCTTCCCATGAGAGGTCATACTTATCGAGCCGATTAAACCAGCCCCTTGCTGCGCCTTGCAATTTCGCCTGCATAAAATACGCCCTCTCATAGTTCGACCAGCCATGGATATCGCCCAACTGATCATTTTTTTTAGCCACCTGACTACGTTACAGTCCCGGCTGTCGGGATCAAAAGGGTCAATAATATCGCCGCCTGCCCTTGCCCTTGACCCCATACAGCCCGAAGTGCAAGCGGAGTCCGCTTTATCGCCAAAAGCATGCACAGGAACGCTCTCACCTGATTTTTCGCCTTTCTTGATGCCCTTGGTACCGCCAGTACCAACGGCCGCCTTTTGCTTCGCCGCCTTTGCCATTTCGGCCGCCACGATTTGTTGAATACTTGCTGCCAAACCGCCTTTTAACAGCCTATGGACCATGGAGGCTGCTTCGTCCTCCATCGCCGATTCGCCTTCGCCTTGGCCACTTTCACTCAACTGCACCTCAGGCTCATAGTCGAGCTCTGAGTCGCCGCTGCTGCCTTCCTCCATAGGCAAACACTCAAACAAACTTCTTTTCTAACACCAACACCAATAAATCACAATTAAAACGCCACAATTTTATAATAATCACCAATACAACACAACAATGCACTTATTTGAGTGACTATGAAAAATCGTCAAATGTCAATCCACTGTCAAGATAGCAAGAAAAACCCGCCGTTTCTTAAGAGTTTTTGTGATACCGCCACTCACAAATAAAAAGAAGAAGTTGCCACTGCGATTTAACTCGCCGAAATCGCGTATTTGACCGTTCTCCACAACAAATTACACAATACGTAGGTTATCCGACTTCTGATCTGTAAACAACGATTTTAATAATATACTTTATTTCGCCTCTGCGTCTTACACAATACTATATCTACGCCTTATTTTAAATCTCTATATATATATTGTCTATTATATAACGCCGGTGAGATTCTTCTTTGTCACCATTCGCCTTCCAGCGTTGTCACCTCCTCGCCTACTGGAACATTGTCGCCGTCATTTGAAATTTGTTGGTTACACTAGTCTTCGCCGATATCAACTCCGGCCTTCTGCACGCGGACTACAGCAATGCACCTTGGGACCATAAACTCTCAGTGGTATTTGAGGTAATGGCCATACCTCTATAGCTACAGTCGGTACCAATAAAACACAACCACTGTATTGACTGGCAGCTACTTGGTTAGCTACTTAATCTCTCTCCAAGCAAAGCTCGCTCCAAACAACAATAGCTTGCTCCAGATACACAACTCCAAGCAAAACAGCTCCAGCCAAAAATAATAGCTCCTGGTAAAACTGGCTACCAACAAAAATGACTCCCCGGAAAACTGGCTCCCGTACAAAAAAAAAACCTGAAAGAGAACAAGCGCTAAATATGCATTCATTTACTGCAATTTCAAGTAGCTCCTCTTTCAGAACACTCTCCATTCAAAGAATATTTTAAAAATAATGAGAGTATTTAAAAATAATAATGAGACGTCTTGCCAAACCCGAAGGTCATAATATATCCAATAGCATATCACCCTACAGGTGATAGACATCAAATGCTAAGAAAACTGACTAATAATATAACCACTGTTTGTCTGCCCTTTTAAGAGTTCAGACCCCCAGGCAAGAACAAAGTTTGTCCATTTATGTCATCAACATTAAATCTAAATTTACTAAAGCTTATGTATGACTACAAGTTCTTATAAGGAAAATTTAAAGTAGAAATAAATTTATCAAAGATTATATTCAACATTATACCCTATTATACAGTACGGGTGCCCATAAAGACAAAGAATCAGCTATGAGTGTTCGGCTACAATATGATACGAGAACGGTATCATGAACTATCATTCAATACCCTTATTTTCCCCAGAATATTACTTCTTGAACTAGAAAACTATAATGAAATTACTTCTACTCTGATAAAATAAATTCCCCCTGTACAGAAAATAAATGAGAATGTACAAAATATAAGATATGTATATTTATTTACCTAACTACGTAGGGTTTTTCGATGGTAATGACGAATTGGGGAGCAAACGCTCTCTTCTACAGGCATTCCTCGAAGAAGGAAACGGCGTACTTTGTTCCAGAATGCACTGCACGTGGCGAGTTACAAATCCAAAATCTTGACTTTAGACAAAAATCCATCCAATCCAGTCAAATAATTTCTCTACAGCAACCTAGTAACTACGCCACTCTCTATCGCCCGAAAAAGTATACGCCCCTTCAGGGTAAATTAAAAATCCTCAAACTTTTATCAGACAGATATACGCACTACCTCCTAAGAAGGTTTGCCGAAGAAAGAGGACGATATCGAGCCAAAAACCAGCAACCAGCTCGTGAAATTCGATGTTAAAAAGCTAGAAAAAACTCGAACCATAAGCCCGTTCCACACTGTCCTGTAATCATACGCAAACTACAGCAGCCGAAGTCGCCAAATCTGCTAACATCTACAATATGCAATGAAACGTCCCTAAGGCTGTGCGATGTTATGTACTGCTGGCAGAACAAAGAAATCCAACGATAAATCCATCATCGACAATGACCAGACAGACAGCAACTATCTCGTTCCGGCCGGCGTCATTTGCAATTTCTAACATCCAATCTGTTCAACGCATTCAGTCGATTCGATCCTAAACGTACCTTTAGCTCCAGTCGGTTTTTTTTGCTAAAACCATATATTAATACGTGACGTTGCCAAGTTAGGGAATATACGCATTTAATAACATATCTTGACTGCGTATTTTTAACGCCAAAGCGAAAAACAGTCGTTTAATAGCAAGACAAGGGCAGCACATCAATTAATTATGTATTTTCCTGTTGGCTTGAATCGTAATCACGTAAAAATCAAAGGGCAACCGCTTTGCCAATTAAACATCTGGCAACGTAACCCTTTTCATTAAACGTTCCAAAGTGCATTATATTTAACGCGTCCGTCAGCAGCCAACAATACTTTTAAGGTATATTTACGCCGAAATAGGAAATTAGTCGCAAGGTATTAAGGGTGGAATCATTGACTTTATTTGACTTCTATCTGTTACATATTCGTGCTAAATTGTTATGTAAGAGACCTATTTATAATAATAAGACATAAGCATGACAACGTTATATCAGAACGTTATGCAAAATGAACTCAACTTTGTCAGCACATGTGACAGAAAAAACTAAATGTCAACCCAGGCAACACCGTGGTGATCCCATTCACAAAAAGAAGGAAGCTGAACCTTAAAGCACCCACTTTGGGTGAGACAACGGTAGAGCTTTCAAAAGAGGTTAAGTATCTTGGCATCGTTTTTGACCGGAAACTAACCTGGAACCCACACCTGGAAAGAACTATCAAAAAAGCAACGGCAGCGCTTTGGGCCTGTCGACGACTCTTTGGTAAAACATAGGGCCTAAAACCCGCCGTCATCTGGTGGTCCTATAACACTGTTTTAAAGCCTATTATAACCTACGCCTGCTTCATGTGGTGGGTAAAAACAAAGGAGATAACAACACAGTGAAAGCTAACAAGAATACAAAGGCTCGCCTGTCTGGGTAAAAAAAGGGGCTATGAAAACGTGCTCCACAGCAGCTCTGGAAACCCTACTTGACCTCCATCCGCTGCACATATGCATAGAAAAGGCAGCCTGGACCAGTGCGTATAAAACCACTCGGACACAAAAACTGAAGTCTGGAAATCTGACTGGTCATCTTAAAATTCTGAAGGATATCCAGATAGAGGCGATGACCAAACCAACCGATACAATGGAGGCAAAACTCCATTTTGATCATTCATTTGAAGTGGTAATTGAAGACCGCAATACTATAGGAGAAAGACTAAAACAACTAGAGAGGGGACCACTTGCCTAGTACACAGATGGACCAAAGATGAAAGAAGGAGTGGGATCCGGAGTTTACGGACCTAGGTGTCGAATCTCTGCACCTTTAGGAAACACTCACACAATCTTTTAAACAGAACTAAATGCTATCAATATAGGCATCTCTGAATATGTCAAAAAAACCTTAAGAGGTGCAAAGATCTATATCCTAAATGGGGAGAACCACTGACGAACAATGCAGATTCTGCCAACCTATGGCTGAAACGTCACAGCACCTACTCTGCGAATGTCAGGTACTGACTCGCCAAAGGTTGAGTTATCTTGAAAATGTCCTTTTGGTACTGGAGATCTACGAAAGTTCAATCCTCGAAATATTCTGAGGTTCTCGAAAGTGATAGGAATTTTCGTGTAAAATAGTACACACAAAAGATCAATAATAATTGTGGTCGACGTGTTGAAGATTAAATCTTGCCGAGCGACCCCTCTACCATACCATACAATGCCATTAATTTTAATAGGGACATGTCTTGTATTTTTGGTTGGGAAGTCAACATTGGTGAACTTTGTATCATTCAAATTCAAAATGTAATTTTTTTATTTGGTTTCGAGTACTACAGTGGTACATAAAGCACGTCCGTACTCAAGAACACAATATTCATATATAAAAAATACCACACAAAATTAATGAACTAACTAACAGCACCAGCCTAGGGCCAACATAAAGGATTTTAAGGTCCCTTCCCCAAAAAATTTATGAATTCATTTACAGAGTAAAATGCTTCAGAACATGACAATTTTTTTAGCTTATTTTTAAATTTAAGAACGCTTGGGCGAATTTTCATATGGCGCAGGAATTGTATCTCATATATATTTCTAATATTTTCGTCATGTTCTTACAGCAGAACGAAGAGGTTTGAATGAATGAATGAATGATCTAGGGGGGTGTTAATACACTGCAACCTGTACAGATCTAGTGTGTTCCCCTTCCGTTGATGTGTTCTTAATCAGAGTGGCAAGGTCTGAATGGTTCTATGTATGAAAGTTCCTCCTGTTCAACGATGCAGCACCCGAAGCAGTCCATTCGCCTATTCGCGACCGCCTCGCACTCCGTGAGAAAGTGTTCCGGGG
>MU182506.1:249394-262149 GCA_016904865.1 Pissodes strobi | reverse complement strand
TCCCCCCCCCCCCCCCCCCCCTCCTCATAGAATTGAAAACGACTGTCGTCGTTTTCAATTTTTTTTTCTGCCTTCTTAACCGACAGTGACCCGTCAGAAAGCCGATGAGGATGCGGAGATTGTTCTTACTCAGTGTTATAAGGTGTTTTGATCTTCCTGTGTGAGGGAGCCCCGTGCCATCTTTGCCTTAACCCTGAAATATAGTAATGAAACAATCTTTGTATACCATGCAAAACATTTAATCCAAAAGGACTTCTATAAATAGCGTAACAGAGCGCTTTCGGCCTGAGCCATCATCAGTGTTACTTGTTACAAGTCCTTTTGGAATAAATTTTTGCAATGGTATACAAAGATTGTTTCATTACTATGTTTCGTACATGCACACAGCCTTTACTCTTCATTTAATTAACCCTGAAAGACTGATCAGTTTGGTCCGCTCTTCTTTCCTGAATTCTTCCTTGTAGGTGAGCGTCCTAAAAGCGGAGTTGTGCTCCTACTTTTGCCAATTGGTCTGCTTTTTCGTTGCCTTCTATCCCAGCGCGTCATGGTATCCATTGAAGGGATAATTTGTTATTCTTGCCTAGTTCATTTAGCCTGTCTAGGAATTCCTATATCATTCTGGAGCTGATTGTCATTGAGGTCAGCGCTTGGATGGCTGCTTGACTGTCTGAGATGACAATCTCTTTCTTCCTATAGTTTCCGTCGAGGTTGAACTGCGCACATCTTCCTATGGCGTTAATGTCCGGGTGTTCTCTCATTACATCAGTTCTTGCCCCGTCTTTATACCATTCTATGCGATGTGAGATTGCAAGTGGTGTTACATTCTTTTACGACCATGAAGTATTTTTCAAAATTGTATTTTTTGACTATATCGTCCCTGGGGAGCCCAGGAAGTGGTCTATGCTTTGTCAGGGATGTTAACTCACTCTTTCTAAGCCATCCCCCTTCGCCCGCTCCCGCCCTTGTGATTCTAGTGCGAGGCACAGAACTGCCTCGATTGCTGAGATTGGACAAGTTTTCATTGCGCCTGTTATGCTTATGTACGCCAGGCGTTGTACTTTGTTGAGAGCTGATTGTATGCTATGCTCTTCCGTTTCCTTGAACCAAACGATCGACCCGTAAAGTAGGGCGATACTTACTATCATTACGTACCTCCATCACAGGTTTTTCTGGTTTACATCCCCAGGTTTTTCCTGCAAGGCTTCGGCACACCATGAGGGCCCTCATAGCCTTAGTTGCAACTCCTTCAATGTGTTTATTCCATTTGAGTTTGCAATCGAGCGTTATGCTTAGATATCTAACTTTCGATGCCGGTGTAATGTTGGTCTCGTGTATTCGGATAACTCTCTTCCTAGAGAAGGGTACTATGGCCAATACTTGCCAGCATACTTCCGTTGCTTTCAGTCCAATTTGAATGAGTTCACGTAGTGTACCCTCAAACTTTCCTCTTGCTGTGGTGACAATATCATCAGCATACTCAGCACAATGTAGGCCGAGGTCTGTGAGTATTTCCAGTAGTTCGTCCACCACTAGACTTCATATTCCGCCATGTGGCGTACCTCGAGTGGTGCTCACTTCAATAGGCTGATTGCCTACTGCAGTTTCTGCTGTACTTGTGGCAAGCATCTCATACATCCATGGAGATATTGTGTCATTCACTCCCCTTCTCGTTAGTGCCCTCTTTACAGCCACGTGGGATGTATTATCGAAGGCTCCAGCGATGTCTAGGAATGCGCAGAGCGCGAACGAAGAGGTTTAAGCTATTCCTCTTTAATTATCTTCATTTAAATCCTTTGTCTATTAATATCTTAATCTCTACATGTATATCTGATATAGATTTTTACCTATTACACGAATTGGTTTGGTTTATTTACTTTCATAGATAATGCATTTATGATTAAAGTCAATAATAACAATAATAAATAATTTATTTTACTTAACCGAATACAAAAAACTAATTAATCTTATCAAACGATTCTAGGAATCATTTTTTAAATTTCTTTTTAAGATAAGCTTCAGCGAAGGTAATATTTTAGACATCAGAAAGAGAACGACGAGATATGTTCGTATGTAAGCTTTGGTGTTTTCTCTAATTTCGTCAATTCGCATTGTTTTTTAGGTGGAAACGAGGCTACCGTCAGGAAAGAGACGCATTACCCCCATGCTGTTAACTACAGTTCCCAATTCTACCACTTCGAATGATAGTCTTGCGTAAGTTTATCATTCTTAATGTTCAGTTTTGTTCTTTTTGTCAGAGAACTTTAGAAATCTCAGTACGAGGTACGCGCCAAAAGAATTGAAAATATCTAAATGTCTAAATTCGTTTTGAATTTCCCTGTTTTTTTTTGTCGATAACGTACTAGACATATGGATGGTTATATGTATTTTGTGGTCTTACAGAATAAGCTCAGATTCGACGCAGTTTTTCGCTCAATCTGACACGTTCAGCAGATCCTCACCTGCCAAGAGTCAAATCGTCGTCGAGAAAAGGACCGAAACGCAAATACGACCGATCGTTTCCACCGAACAACCGAAACCTGTGATGTACGTATTTTTTTTGGTTCAGAATAAATATAAAAATCTTCCGGGTAAATTTGAATTTTTTCCCAAACCCATTTTAGACACAAATTCCAAGGATCTGACACTGTGATTTCCAAACCTCCCGGCATCGAAATAAACCAGCTGATGTGCGTGGAAGTACCCGGCGATGAACCCATCACCAAATTCATCAATATATTGGATCCCTTAAGATTAAGTGCCGCCCCTACAGTCACTAAGGATGCTGGTACCTTAAAAATTCAGGTAATTAATACTTGATTATAGAGCGTCAATAGATATCAAACATTCATTTTTAAATGCTATTTATTGATAAGAAAATATTTATTTTAGGTCAGTAATAATTGCCATAAGATATCGAACAGTTCGTCGTTATCCCGGATAGAGGTGTGCAAGGCTTCAGAGAAAAAGGATCCACTTTGGGAGACGTTTTTAGGTAAGATGTTTGTGATAAAGTTGCATAATATCCGTCAATCTGACAATACTTAAAATCCAAAACCAGGCAATTTCTTTGTGACAATGGTAACAAATACAATTTCATTGGCTGTGGTCTTACTTTCTAAATATCAATCTTCAAATTCCTGTAAAATAGGACATTTTCATAATACAGAGCTATAATGAAGTTAAATGCCTTGAGTCGGACTATATTATTTTATACCAAGAGACTGCTTCGAAGACGAGTTTTTCTGCAAAGTTTACACAAATTAAAAGTTCATTTTGCCACTCAGTAACGCACATAATATAAAGGAGATTGGTAAGACGCTTAGTCCCGATCACTAACACAACTTGGTAACGCTTGCCATAGTAGCTTTGTATTAATTTGAAAAATATACTGTCATAAGAATCATATTTACGATTTGGTGGTTAAAAAAAAAGATTGCTCGTCGTCTTAATAAGGAAAATGGTTCCAACCATTATATGTATTTTTTACTCTGCGGGAAAGCTATAAAACCCTTCAAGCCATTTGAATAACACATCCTTCTGAGCAAGTATTTCACGAAGAGTGATTTTGTGGTGGTTTTCTTGGGACCTGAGCAGGTGATCTAGAGAGATGCCCTGGACGAAGTTTTCTGACTCAACTTTTTATATGAATTTGAGCATACAAATATTCTCATAATTGGCCCTCCATGTATGGCTCAAAAAACTGCCTTAAATAACAACATTTACCAATTTAACTTGGCTATAAAAAAGACAGTGCAGAGAGCATATAAGCATTATTGTTTTTTTTATGGCAGTGTCACACACACTAAAGGGAGATCCTATGGCGCTCGACGAGCGGTGTGTGTGCGAAGATGTTGATTGACACGGTTCTTGAATATTTGTAGGTTGTAATTAGTGGGAAACAGATGTCCTGGAAGTGAGTTCCACAGTGATGCAGTGCGCCAGACAAAGGAGTTCTGGTAAAGCGATGTTCTAGGTGTTTCTAGTTGTACGACGAACTGGTGCGCTCCTGCCGTCTGTCGGGGTGGGATTACGCGGGCCAAATCCTGGGAACATCTGCCGTGAAAGTATCTGTAAAACAGAGACATCTCGGCCACATGTCATGTTTCTACCATATGATAGTTTTGTCATCAATGACGATCGAGATTCAAACTTCATTAAAGTTAAACTGGTACAGTATATTGTTGGTATGTATTCTCCTCGAGCTCATATTCAACTTGTGACATGTCATCAATGCTGAAGGCCAGGCAACCTGAAAGATTGGGATGAGACCAGTGGATTGCTTAAGCAGCAGCAACAGAGAATAGTGGTAATGATGACTTAGAACAACGCCTAGTAAGTTTGCTGGAGGGAAAAAGGTACGGATGTTCCAACGATCTGCACTAATATAATTAACTCCAAATATCAGGGCTGTTCAGAAAATTTTTGCTCGGGGTTGCCAATCCAAAAAAGAAAAGTAACAAGTCGCAGTAGCAAAAACCGCCATCTTCGGATTCTTCATTTTAATATTCGAAGCATCAATAAAATAATAGAACTAGATATATTATTGGATGAAGTACAACCAACATTGTTGTTTATTACTGGGCACTGGCTTAAGGATGCAGATGTTGACAATGACAATTTTGACTTAGTGTCATATTCTTCTCGTGCTGACCGAAGAGGTGGAGGCACAGCAATATATCTGAGGAATGATCAGGCTATAAAAAGTTTGAGGGTTACTGACCACTGCTTGGATGAACATTTTTAGTGTTGCGCTAGCTAGTGAGTTTGAATTTAGAAATTGCTATGTTTATGTATTTGTGTATATCGATCTTCTTCCAGTTTGTTCCAGGATTTTTTAAATATATTGGAGGCAACCTTTTCTCCAAAGAAATACTTAATTTTAGCCGGTGATTTTAATGTAAACTTTAATGTCAATAACACCGAGTCTGATTCATTTGTCTCCCTTTGCCAAAGCTACGGTCTGATACCACATGCCATCAGTCTAACTAGGAGGAATGAGTCGGGTGGGACACAAATTGATAACATATTTAGTAGTTTTCCTCCTAATGTTGCTAAATTTGAATATCTTAATTGTAATTTATTAGATCGCTGTGCTCAGGTTTTAAATGTAAATTTGTTGGTTGGAGGGAAGCGAGAAGTGGACGGAGGTGAATGCGTTGAGTGATGCAGATGGAAAGTATGAAATATTTGGAAACATCTTCAAATATTACTTTAATTTTTTTTCCTTTGAAGACCTCTAGAATAAGGGACAAAACGAAGAATTGTGTAACTCCTGAAATCAGGAACTTTTCTGAGTATCTTAGAGACCTTTACAACATTGCTAAAAATTCTGGCAATTCTAATATTTTAAAACAATACAAGAAAGAAAGGAAAATGTATAGAAAACGAATCTCTGTGTTAAGAAAAAATCACCACAATGTTCGACTTTTTAATGAACTTACAAAAAGATGCATCAAAACTTATGTATCAGGCTTGAAACATCTAATGGAATAGTCGATGAACCTGACTTGGTTGCAGAATTGTTTTTGAGGTCTCTGACATTATAAGGAGTCTGCCTAATAAGCGGCTAGCTGGCTTGGATGAAATGCCTATGTTTATGTTGAGTAAAGTTGCTGATTTGGTTGCTGAACCCTTGACTAGCATAATTAATACATGTTTCCTAACATGTGTTTTTCACGGTTTTTTGAAAAAAACCATGGTGATCCCAGTCTTTAAAAGGAGGAACAGAGGCAACATTGACGATTACAGACCGATATCTTTTGCCATCCGTGTCGAAGGTCCTGGAGAGAGCAATTTATAACCCACTCATAACATTTATGTAACAAAACAAGATGCTGGTTCCCCATCTAATTAGATTTAGGTCCGGGAAATCTACAGTCGCAGCCAATTTTAATATTGTCGACCATATCTTTCATCGACTAGATAAAAACGGCAGGGTTATTTTTGATCTCTCAAGGGTATTCGATACTATAAAACCATCCCAGACACCTGAGCAAGTTAGATAGATGGGTACCTCACTATTGACATCGTATTTCCCTGATAGGAGCCAGTGTGCGTGTGTTGAGGGAGATTCTGGACCGCGTGTATCTGCACTTGTGAGGGTGTCCCAGGAGGTGCCCCAAGGATCAATATTGGGTCCGCTTCTGTTCCTGCTTTATGTCAATGACTTGTCTGGGAATCAGTGTCCTGGGGCGATAAATCAATTTGCGGATGATACGTCAGTCATTTTGTCTTTTGGTTCCCGAGGTGAACTGTCTCAACTTTTTCATTAATATTTATGCATATTTTTGCATACGTTCAAACCAAGAAAGAAAAAGCAACATATTTAACGGATAGCAGGATTTACACATTTACAGTCTTTTGTACATAACTTTTTTGCAAATTCTGACTTTCGTTTATATTTTTGATCGCTTTCTCTCATAAAAATCCAACAATAATCCCCCCATCATTGCTGGATCTCATCTCCCTTGGTAGCGTTGCTCCATTATTAGTATGTCTTGGTGGAACCTTTCTTCTTGCTTGTCACTAACCACACCCAAATTTTCTAGAAACAAATTTAAATGGGATTGCAAGAAGTGTATTTTAAGAGACATGCGACAGCCCAGTTTGCAGTAGCTTTCAAGTAGTTCTACAAGTTTTTCGTAGTTTTCTACTGTTTTGTTTTGTAAAAACTCCGAAACAATTGTTGTAAATGAACTTCACGCAGCCAATTCAACATCACTTATTTTTTCATCAAACTGTTGATCCTTTATTAGTTTTCTATTTTGTGGTCCATCAATAATTATTCCTTCCTTAAGCTTGACATCAGTTAGTTTAGGAAAAATTTGTTTAAGGTATTTAAACGCATCTTCTTCTTTACCTACTCTGTTTATTCGCTCGGTAAACTATTGCCATTGTACATAAGTTCCTGTTTTTTTAATTTGTTCGCGAACAGTGGCCATGGTGAGTTGTAGTATTGGTTCTGGACCAATTGTTTTTTTACGAGACGCTGCTCTTTCATTACCAAGGTCTCCATTGTACCCTTTTTTTCAGGCGATGGTTACTCTGTTTTCTGCAGATATTTGGTTTAGTGAATTTATGCACTCCTTAATCATCAAGCTTCTGGTCTCCATTTTGTTGAGTGTTTGTACAACTGGCTTGCTATCCGTGACGAACAGTATATCTTTGTGATTTGCTTTTCCGTCACATTTCCAGCAACCATCGTTAAGCCACACAGTTCAGCTTGCAATATGGTGCTGAAATTACCTAGTGGTATCTGCAGTTTTATGCCGAACTCGAGTATATAAACACCTGCGCCAGCTCCTGAGGTTCTTTTTGATCCATCCGTGTAAATGTGGATGTCATAAGTTTGTGTCAGATCATTTATTGAGTCTAGTTCGATTTGGAACCGTTTGTCGAAAATATAATTTCTGACCACAAGATCTGTGCTCACTCTCATAACTGGTCGTATGTGGTATGCCTCGTTTAGAGCTGTTGTGTGATGAGGTCCCCAGCGTTTTTCCTCCACGTACCCGTGGAGTTCAAGCGTACTGCGGTTGCCTGTGCTTCATTTCTCACGAAAATATCTAACTGAGACAGGTTTAAAAGTACTTTCCCTGCCTTGGTGGGAGTGGTTTTCCAGTGATAGCTGTGAATGCTAAAATTTGGTGGCGAGACATTTTGGCTTGAGCTGTTGTTTTTCCTGATCGTGGCTACCAAACTAGTGCGCCATATGCAAACATAGGCTTTAAGACATCTATGTATATCAAGCATGTTATTATGTGCTATTCTAATCCTAATACTATTGGCGTTGGATGCCAATTTATTACGGTCGATTCTAAGATAAAACTACTTGGCAGATGGCGCTGAACGACTGTTTAGAAACAAGTTAATATTTACCAAGAAGAATTGAACTGCGATCAGATGTCTACCATGTAATCCAAACGTCACCAGTCCTCGTAATGGCTCAGACAGCACCGTCTGCAATCGAACACCAGGTTCAGCTCGTCTCAGGTAGGGTTGGTTCGAACTATCTTTTCCCAATATCAAGTTCCGTAATGTTGTAACCAAATAAGGAATTGAATCAAAATAAGTAATAGTCCAAGTCGGGGTTGGACGCCACCAAGTTTACTTTTGTTGGCAAGCCCTATCGATGTTAAACGGACACAGAAAAAGAAACTTGGAAATAAAAATAAACTAAGTTCAAATTCTAATGTGGAAATACGTAAACCTGTCGAAGACTACGCTATCTGCTTGGTCACCATTGAACAGCTACATATTCACATACACCCTAAATAATACCAAGAATTTGAGGCCAATACTTTATTTTGAATAGTGAAATATAGCAAGCTCCTCTAGCCTATTAAGTAGTTTTCCTGGTTAGAAAGTAGTCAGCTACCCCGTAGTGAAATTTCGAAATGACCCGGTCTACTGACTGACTTCACACACCCTAGTCAACCTTGACAGTTGGATGTAAAATATACGAAGGTATCAAATGAAAGGTTATAAAATTTTGAAAGTTCACTTCTTCGAAACACTTTGCTGCAACTTGCAACCTAGACGGTGATAGAAATACAGAATTTATCACATAGACTACACTAAGTTAATTTAACTCGGTTAGTATAGCCTTTCCAAAACCCAAGCTGCAAGTACGTATTCCTCAAAAAGGAAACAATGTTATGTTCGATTGTCAAAGCCAAAATTAGAGTAAAAGATAATAAAATGGATTAACTTCTTCGGATATAAAGTGTACTAGAAATAGTCCATAAATCTAGCACCCGTAAGAAGTAAGTAATGTTTCTAAGCTAGCGTAGCAACACTTCGCAAAAAGGTATTTAAATATGTATACTTCATTAGATTATGCTGTATGCTAATACTTACTAAAGAAATTAATCAACCGTTTTCGAAAAATGATCGAGTACTTGATTCTGTGTAAAATTTAAAAGTCGAGGCAAAGTATTAAATATTCCTGGCACAATAGTACTGTCCAAGTGTAACAGCGTCGTCAGACTCCCAAGGTTATATCCGAGAATTAGCCATCATTCTTCTCTGTATGTCAAAACTGTGCTGATTAACCAGATTCCGGGTAAAATTGGCTCTTCCTGATGTACAGGGAAACAGTCATAGAACCTCGCAACAAAGCGCTACCGGAACTCCGCCGTAGAATTCAGCTACTAAAACCATTTCCAAAAACCAGCTTAAAAAAAAACCAGCTCCAAAAACCCTAAACGTGTAAATTAAACCATAACAACAACATAACACGAAATTTACAAAAATGCCAAACTCGGCCCCAAATATCTACTTGAAATTCTACATTCGAACAACTTGAAATCACTTACCCATAACTAGGGGTTTACCAAAACTTCCTCGGTATCTTCAGAAGGACAACGGTCTATATTGACATTACGGCGGTTGCTAAGACTTAATTCCCACGCAACTGATCTTTCCTCCGGAGCCCTAATCGACTTCCAGTCTACTTCATGTACAAAATACGGACACTCCTCGAGGACTACCTCTCTACCCAAGGGAACTTCTTTGGCTGATGATTAAACAAAAGCCTTCCAAAATCAATAACAACAGTTTTTCTTCTGTTTCCTCTCCTCCTACTGGATCAAAATATCGGAAACAAATCTGTAAACACGTCAATCACTATCAGCTGACATTCAACGAAAAATCCTCATATGTCAATCAAAACACTACCTGTCAGAAAACCTAGACAGGTACGAACTTATCGAGAAAAGACAATAGAGATGGTCGACCAAGTCGATATTACTCCCCAAAATAACCTTTGTAAATAAGAGAATTTTCACCCGTAACAATGTGATTTTAGGTTACAGTCCCGCTCTCTACTATTTTGAAAGCTCTGTTCATTAACTTTGACAAAACCCCTTCGAACTTCCCTACAACAATGATTGTTATGTCACCAGCGTATCCGATCACAAAGAGGTTTTCTATGAGATTGTTTACCATCACATTCCGAGCAACGGGGAGAGTACCCCTCCTTGGGGACATCCTCTCGTTACGAGTGCTGTGACAATTCTGTTACCTATAGTTAAGTTTACTGCTCTATGTTTCAGCATATTGGCGATCCAGCCCCTCATGGTGGGGTGGATTCTAAGGTTGGTTAGTGCCGTATTTACGCTGTGAAGTGTAGCCTTATCAAAAGCTCCTTTCAATATCGAGAAACGCTTCGAGAGCGCATTCTTTTCGGTGCAAGGCTTCTTCAATTGTTTGAACTACGCAGTGAAGTGATGTTTCTGTAGATTTTCCCTGCCTGATATGAGTGTTGGTTTGGATGGATATCACGGTATAGTAGGATATCTCCTCTAATGTATCTATCACAGCCTTTCTAGCGTTTTCATAAAAAATTAAGTTAGGCTGATCGGTCTGGATAATTTTGGTTTTTGGGTATAAAGGTAACTCTTACATCTCTCCAAGCTTTGGGTACGTATTTGTGGACCAGGCAAGATTTAAATAGCATTTCTAAATGATCACCCAGAGCCTTGAACTCAGGGGGAAATGATACTCTTCCAACAGATTCTGAATTAAATACAGATAGACTTAATTCCCATCACTGTAAGGTTGTTCGCAGCAAAAACGAACCTGAAGCTATTCTTTTATTTGGTAATGGCTGTGTTGGTCTACTGTGCCAAATACAAAGAATATAGCAACACTTCGTAAATCCACCCTGAAGCCCTGCTAATAGTCCTATGACTTTTAGGTCACCACATATTTGCCACTTAATACGTTGTTGGGGAAACACCCCAACATGTGTGTTAACTGACCGTTTTTCATCGTATAGTCTGGTGATAACACCCTATATGTCCATAGTACGAATGAGCCATAATTCAAACCCAAATAGATTTATTTCATCCCAGATAAACAGCAAATTTGTGCATTTAAAACATTGTATTTCAGATACTCCTTAGTCCGAACCTGGATTGTCGGTAGGATAGATTCCATTATATGAAGTAATCGCTGGAAAGGAAGTTGTCACTACTCTCTGCTAGGAAAAATTAGATTTTAGTGCCTTACAAACACTTAACCGTGAAGCATCGATCCAGTCATCGCTCTGCTTGAGTTTGGTGCCAAGAACATCTCCCAGTCGTAGCTCTGTTTGACGCCAGGATATTTAGTCATTTTTGTCAAACATCTACCAAGTCATAGCTCAGTTTTCAGTTTAGTTTAGTAAAGTTTAATTGAAGAAGTCGAATAAAAGGAGTGCAGTAGAATCGTTCAATCGTAAAACATCTAAAACGTCGTAGCTCTGTTGGCGGCAAAATATTGGGTAATTTTTTCATTTTGTTTGCACATATATTTAGAAAATATCTGCTTTACTCTGTTCTCCTTGTCTAAGTTTGGATAAGGAACTTTTTTGGGAGTTTTTACGCATTTTCTCGAAGACAGAAATGCCGTAGCGCCTCTCGTCTCTCCTGTTGCTGTAAATGAAGATCGAAGAAGATAAAATGTAGGTTGGAAATTTGTAGTACACAACTACTCTTGTACTGTTGTAGCATAGCTTATTGCATTTAGAGTAACTGGTATACTTTTGTATGTTTCCTTCATGTCAACTCCATGTGCAAGAGGAATAGAGGATCTTTTGCTGCTATTATGGCGTTGAACTGTTTTTAAACTTATCTTGGATGTCTCTATAAATAAGCGCCATTCGTCCTGGTTATGTGCAAATCTTAATTTTTCCATAACACTATTTGCATTAGCACAAACACACATTTTAACCTGCCATTGTAAAAAAGGAGGATAGCTCCTGGTTACGATTCCTAAATATTGTAACTTTGGTTCCAGTGGCTATTAAATTCCATTGTTGTAATCTAGAACCTGATAGTTCAACATGCTCTTTGGACAAGTGGAGGCCCTGAACCAGATCATTTATTTCAGCTTGTTCAATTAAATGCTTTTTCTTCATTTGATTCATTGATTTTATAGTTAGTTGTATAATAATTGTAGTATTTGCTATATTGTAACTGTAAAATGATTTTTTAGTTGAAATAAATAGATTAATAACGATGTCGGAAAAGCTAATAACAAACATTTGTGAACTTGATTGTTAACCGCTTTTTTTCCGGTGTCATCTAAACCTTCATATAATTCGGATATGAAAAAAGTCCCTGTTTGGCCATTATGTAACACTATAAAAGTCTTGCAATATTGAGGTAGTTCATTTTACAACAAAAGCGCATTATTCGCCGACGAAAATGTCCTTTTCAATCTTACTTCAATTCAAACTTTTGTTGCAGGTTCTGCGATAAGGACGATAGCCTCTAATCGAAAGTTCGTCATTGCATGCTGCGAAGATCTAACCATAAATGTCTACGACATCAAAACAGGCGAGTTGTTAGTAGATCAGATTATTACAATATTAGATTACCTGTGTTGCGATCACTTCAGGAACAAGTCAAGTGTGACGAGACAGTTCCTACCGCTAAATGCTTTTCACAACCGGTGTTGTAGATATGTTCTATATTGTTGTGGCGGATCCATGTTTGCCAGACAAATTGTTACCCTTTTCTCCACCTCTTTGAATAAGGCCTGGCCTCTGGCCTCAAGGTTTAAAGAAAAGGGTAGAAAGGATACGGTGCGACAATATTAAATGACCTGATGAGACTTCCTGTACAGATGAAATACAAATTCCGTAATTACGCCGTCGTGGTGGCGGTAGGCAAGGGCAGGAAGTAGGTGGTTGGTAGGTTATGAGTGTGAGAGAGAGTTTGTAAAGGTAGAGTCGGTCGGACTGAAAACACACAGAGAGAGAGAGAGAG
>MU182506.1:223581-249294 GCA_016904865.1 Pissodes strobi | reverse complement strand
AGAGAGAGAGAGAGAGAGAGATAATGAGAATATGAATGACTGGTCAGCCTGGGAACACATATCAGCCTAGTGTAGAAGAGAGAAAGTGTAAAGATCAGACTGAAAACATACCGACTTATAGCATAAAGAGAGAGACAAGATGAGAAGCTGGTCGGACTGAAACACAATAAACACATACCAGCCCATATATATTTTAAAATATTTAATTTAAATCGGACATTTAAGGATAGCACATGAAAAGCGAAAGAGCTTTTTCTCACAAGAATTCTATTTTCGGTTTACCGGTTCGGGTGTTTCATATTGGATACTTAAATAAATAAATAATAAATAAATACATTTATAACCGTTTTATTAAACTGAACTATATAATATTTAAAGTAACGAATAAGAAATGTATAATCCTACACTACATTTACTTTTAGCTCAATAAATACAATTTATTCTCTACTGTCAACTAAAAATATTACAGTTTCATATATTATGTAATTAATTAGTAATGTAACTTATTAGTGTTTGTTAATACATATCAAAATAGAGAATAACACTGTATTATGACATATAGTATAAGTAAACTTATATCACCAGAAAGAATGCAAATAATACCTATTTATTTATTTATTTTTAAATAGTTTATTTAAGAATCACAATTTACAATTTACACTCATATATTTATACAATTTGATCATGTCTATATTAATAAATATTACTGTCTATGGTAATTATTATCCATACTTGAAGACTGGTAAGTTCATAGTCAATGCATGTAGTAGGTATTGGTATAGGAGGCCACACCTTAGTTCTAAAGACAATTAATGTAAAACGAAGTAATTATCTATGAAAAGTGTAATTTTAGTGTTTGAAATCTGGCTAGAAACATTTCTCTTTTAAATTTTTCCCGAACTTCACAAAAGTTCAAACCGAAAGTCTCTTTCGAAACAGTTTTCTTCGAAATGCCTCGAACACACCCTAGCATTATCCACACTAAAATTGTCCAATATCTTACAAGCGTTTATCCATGCTTTTCTTAAGACATCCTCGGAGGGAAACTGGAAAAACCTAATGTCCTTCGCTTTAGTGCACCCTTCGCTTGATTATTCAGTTTGTACACAGCACCACGCATTATTTAATTACCACGTAATATTTGACGAGCTTATTTAAGAATCATAATTTACGATTTACAGTTGTATATTCATACAATTTGATCATGTATATATATTAATAAATGTTACTGTCTATGGTAATTATTATCAATACTTGAAGACTGGTAAGTTCATAGTCAATACATGTAGTATTGGTATCGGAGCCACCTTAGTTCTAAAGACAATCAATGTAAAACCAAGTAATTATCTATGAAAACTGTAGTTTTAGTGTTTCAAATCTGGCTAGTAATTTTTCCCGAACTTCAAACCGAAAGTCTCTTTTGTAGCAATCTTCTTCGAAATGCCTCGAACACACCCTAGCCAAAGAGCACATTAAAATTGTTCAATCTCTTACAAACGTTTATCCATGCTTTTCTTAAAACATCCTCGGAGGGAAACTGGGAAAACCTAATGAATTTCGCTTTTTTGTAGCCCTTCGCCTGATTATTCAGTTTTTACAGGTATGCGTGCGCTAATAGCTGCTTTGACTTTGAGTGTAGCAATGATAATATGCCGCAATGAGCGGACATAATAATTAGATCAAAACAAAAACTTTATAAGTTAATAAAAGAACCAAACTAGAATAAAACTATTGAAAGAGTGGCGATCGCTTGATTCATATTATAAAAAGATAAAATTCAGAGCGGTTATACCACTCGACTAATGAATAAAAAGAATTAAATTATCCAGTCTGCGCTTGACTTTTATTAAAATGAGAAAAATTCAAAGCAATCAGATTAACTGGTCCGATAAACCAGTGAATAAATGTAAATAAAGTACATTAATGAAACAAAACGAAGAGTGATTATATTAAACGAATAAACATAAAAATTAATGAGACATAAAGCGTCTAGTATAATACCCAAATCCGGTCATCGAACTCTGGTGGAGGTGCCGGGCACTTATAGATTCCTCGGGAATTGGCTCTCTAGGGCCCCGAGAGAAGATCTAGCCGAGGTGGCTCGATAGCTTTGGGTCGAGACAAGTGCTGCGGTAAAGCCGGCTTCCAACCCCCTAGAACAGGGTGACTCTAGCGGCAGGTAAGAGTCGTGGCCTCCGAGAGAGAGGTTGTATCCTCCGGAAAAGTTGTGGCCCTTCAATAAAAGTTTTGGCCCTCCAGAAAAACCCTGAAATAATCCAGTGCGCATTAAACGAAGCCCCCTTACTTTAATGAAAATCATAAACCCCCCCCCCCCTCTTGCATAAATACATCTTCTTTATAAAATAAATTTTCCCAGACAAAAAAAAAACAATGGACTTGCAATGCCCATCAGCAAATAAAAGAGATACTAAGGTTCAGACAACATGAATATAAAAATATAGATATGAATCACTCCTGAAAAGAATATGTAAACTTCCCCATATGATCAAAATTAAAGTTGCATTAAAATAAAGATTTAGATTAGATAAAATGGAGTAGATAAGATAACATGTGAGAAAAGCAAATGGCGGTATTTGCACAAAAAAAAAGGTAACACAGATAAGCAATTAAATCATTAATTTAGGCAAAACGATAGCAATAATTACCTCAATCTGTGCGTGAGGGTGAACTATGAGAGATTTGACGGTCTAGGTCTTGTATGACGAAGCCTCTATAAATAATGGAAAAAAAAAACCATTAGCATCATGGCGTTGACGCTCTGCACAGGCAATAGAAAAAGAAATCCAGAGAAAATGCTTACCTAATACAGCAGAATCTATATCCCGACTAATCGGTCGTATTAAAACACAAACAGAAAATCAACACAACAAATCCCCAAAGAAAAGGTAGAATTGAATCACAATAAAATGTTGAGTCTCTACGACAGTATTTTAAGAAGGCTTCTCTCCTTGCCATACTATCGAACTAGAAAGGAGTCGACCGTTTTTGTCAATTTGCCTTGTCTTACGTCCGATTAAGAAGTAGGGATGGCCTGAAACAAGCTGAGCGATATAGATACGGGGAATAATTCCAAGACAATAAACGCCGTAATTCCCGCTTTTTATGATGATAAATGACGGCGGAGGTCACGATTAATTCACCGAAATTGAAGGATTCAAGAAATACCAGAGAATATGTCCTAACAAAACGATAAAGTTTTAAAAATTTAAATCGACAGCCAAACTTACGAGAAGCAGTACATTCCTATTACTCCGTCACGGAGGTCACAAAAACTACTACTAAAATACGGATCAACGAGTCAAATGCAGCGTTTTTTGCAGACTTCACTAACAAAATTCTGAAAAATTTAAATCGATTCGCTGGCTGTTCATGATAATATGATACAAATCAAGCCAAGCTATTCTAATAATATTGTGCCTCGCTTATCAACTAAAATAAATAGTCACAACGTGTTATGAAAGCTAATACAAATATATTGTTAACCTACACTTAAAATATAGTTAATCTTACATTAAGGAAAGCGGCAATTTCAAGCGAATTATTAAATTCAGAATGAATATACCGATGAGTGCAAAATACAGCATTATTTTTTTTCCTAAATGCGGCATATAAATGAAATTTTAAAATTGGCAAAATCGAACTGTTACAAAGAAGAAGACAAGGAACAGATACAAATCGAATATGAAGAAGACAACGACATAGAATTAACAAATGACACGATAAAAAACACGTTAAAATCCCTTAAAAATAGAAAAAGCCCCAGGCCAGACGAGATCACTAACGAGATGCTTAAATACGGAGGGAGAAAATTACAAAATGGAATATTAACCTTATTCAAAAATATCATAGAAGAAAGGAAAATACCAAATGAATGGAAGTATAACAACAAGTGTAACAATACCCATTTTTAAAAGACTTCCAGAAAACTATCGTGGACCCTAACCCTACTTGATAGCGTTCTTAAAGCGTTCACAAAGACTATTCTGGGGGAAATCACCAAAACCATAAGGATAAGAGACGAACAACAAGGTTTTCGAAAAAACAGATCCACTATTGATGCAATATTCATTGTCAAACAAATATCCGAAAAATCCTTAGAATTCAATAAACTGCGTACATGTGCTTCGTCGAATGACCAAAACTTTTCACAGAGTGCGCTTAAAAGATGTCCTGGAAAATGGAAATAATGAGAACAAAAGAAAGGGCTAAACCATGATAATATATGATATTAACACCCAATACAGAACAAGAATCAGAGTAGAACATATTAAAACGGAAGATATACATGTAAGCACAGGAATTAGACAGGTAGATTCATTCAGCCCCTTCATATTTAATTTGATAATCGATGAAATAATAGAAAATCTGCCCAGAGCAGCTGCATACAAAATGGGAAATACTTTCTTCCAAGCTGTATGCTATGCGGACGACGCGGTTCTTATTGCAGATTCCGAAGATAATCTCCAAAGGTTACTCCATTCTTTTAACACCACACTAAAAGAACTAAATACGCTCATCAACCCTGAGAAGACTAAATGCTTAGTAACATCAAAGGAACCAATAAGATGTAAGTAGGAAATCGACTACAAAATCGTCGAACAGGTAAACAAACCATTTCAAATATTTGGGAGCAGATATAACAACGAGTCATGGAAATCTACTTCTCGAAGTAAAAGAGCAAACAATGAAAGCGGCTCGAATTTCGGGATGTTTCAGAGAAATTGTTGGGAAGAACAAATACCTCAATACGGAAAGCAAAGTCAAGCTATATAAAACGGCAGTAAGACCTGTCATAACATACGCAACAGAAACAAGACCAGATACAAACAGAACTCTACAAATGATGAGAACAGTTAAAATGAAAACGCTGAGAAGTATACAAGGCAAAACACTATACGACAGAATACGAAATGAAGACATCAGACTGCAATACGGGATACAGGACATAGGAAGGTGGGTGAGACAGAGACGACGATTCTGGAACAAACATATAAAAAGAATGGAGGACAGCAGACTCGTCAAAAACGCAAAAATGAATAATCCAGTAGGAAAGAGATCACAGGGAAGATCACCAAAACGTTGGAGAGAATGCTGGACTTCATCTTCCGGGGATGACTTGTTGGCAATGAACAGGCAGTAGCCTACTAATATGTATCCATATTAGAAAGTAGAAGAAGAAGAGTTAGAAAACTAAATTTGCAGGACGAAATCTATATTAAATTACGCTATATAGAGGACGGTCGCGGTTGAAAGTCCGGCTTAGGCAATGCTGGATAATGTTATTTTGATTTATTTATTAAGCGTTTAATTTACGTTCAAGGACTGTTGAATGCAATCGTAATAGTTTGAGAAATATATTTTTATGTCAGTATTGATGTACGTTGCTTCTTAGCAATTCTAATAGATGTTTTGCAATTTTAGGGGCCAGATCGCTACCTCCTCTTCTAATAGAAGATGTGGTTAGTTGCATGAGCCTTTCGCAAGCCGGCTTCCTATTGGTCCTCACTAAAACAGGCCTGATGTACCTGTGGGATCTACCCAACACGAGAAGCGTTCTAAGTAGAGCGTCTGTTCGAAGTCTTTTGAGTGGGAGAGGTAAGATTACTTTTAGAATTCTTGAAACTTATTCAATTTCGATTGTTTTGCAATGAAATGATGCGCAAATATGTTTCAAAATAATTTAGTTTGGGAGCTTTTAAAAATAGTTTTGCGTGTAAGTTTCAAGTATAGGGTTCGGCAAAATGAAAATTAATTAACTTTAATAATAAAATGAATTAATACATATCTTTGAACTAGAAAGATGGGAGTTTTTTATAATTTAAATATAGGGTTTTGTAAATGATCTCGTCATTTGTTCTCAGTGCAGCCTTCTAATTGATTAGCAAATTTTTGCATGACATTTTGAAGAACGACGTGGATCAAAGATACCGTGTTTGAGAAATGTTTCTCAAATAACAGGCCATTTTTTGTTCTTGAGCAATGTTGAATCTTGTCGATTGAAATACTGACTAAATAATTCGATTATTGCTTTTTTACTTTAGTTTAATATACTGATATGATTAGATATTTTATGAAAAATAATGCTGTTATGTTGACAACGATACGCGTTCTTGACAGTTTTTTTCTGACAGACATCAGCGCTTTTTCTTCTCGGTACGGGTGGCACTGATGCGCGGTCACGTACGCCATTTAGAACTGATAAATAAGTAAAGCATGATCGAACAATAGAGCTTAATAAAATAACAAGAATGTTTTACAGGGTAATGTCCTGAACAAACAAGCTTGATCAAATGCTGTGATGCATGTTATATCTTCCCAGAATATCTAACATGCATGTGTATGGAGTGTGATTTAAATGGTTGTAGCCTGTCAGCGTCTAGCCATATGCAGTAGCTCGGCATTGTTTAATGACTGATTTCTGACTTTATGTGTGTTTTGTTCATTGGCAGCAGCCGGTACCGTTAATTATATTACTGTTAATAGTTACTTGATTTAATTTGCTTGTGTCCATTGCCCATTAAGATTTTTAGAAGTCTTATTTGATCTTATTATCAACTATTGACTTATTTCTTAGGTGTAATTGGGCATCTCTTGCCTGTTGGAAATAAGTGCTAATAAATAAATAATTGATTCATAGTGATAATGAATTACACAGCCATATAATTATGCTTAGATTAATTCGGTACGTTATAATTTTGGTTTTCTTTCAGCTACCGTCAGCGGATGTTCACTCACTACGTCGCATCAGCCCATACTGACGTTGAACGACGGTAGAGCATATTCCTACAGCCTGGATTTGCAAACGTGGTAAGTAATGAATATCAATTGAGATTCTATTAAAAATGTAATGAATCAGCAAGTAGTAACAGTCTTGTCCTAGGTACATAAATGCCCACAATATGCTTAGTTTAATTAAAAAGATGTAATTGTCTTCACCTATATGGATATATTTAGAATTATTTAAGATTTGGCAGTCACTTGAAAAATAGGCGTCGGCAGATTCAATTTTGGGTCTTCTTTCATCAGTTAGTGTAGAATAGAAGACAAACTTATAAGATTCGCACGCAATTTTAGCAGATGCACATATTTTTTTTGTAGGGTTCAGCTGTCGAATCCTTTGGATCCGGTAAGCAGATCGGCCGTGTCGATGGTGAAAAAAGTGCCCAGCAACTTGCCGCTCGCGTCCCTACAACGCACCATGCCGCAGTACCGTCCGACTGATTCAACACTGCCGTCTGGTGTCACGTTAAGTTTTCTAGAATCTCAAATCACTGCCACTAACATTCTAAAGAGCGTCGCCGAATATAGGCATTGGTTGTTCGCGCAGGTCAATCATCTTTTAGACAAAGGTATGTTTTTTGTTTCTTCTATCGTGGTGCTTGTCGCACCGTCAATTCTAGTGCTTGACTTGAATTGTTGATGGTCTAACTACCAGCATTAAGAATCAAAAAGCAAGACAACAGCCATCGCGACTAGAAAATGCACGACGTGTTTTAAATTACTTGTAGACACTCCCAATTTTGATCAGTCGAAGAGTTAAATACGTTAGTGAAATTGAAAAACGAAAAATCTTTCAGTGCTGACATCTGGAAGTATGATTAAAGGTGATCTATGTAATATCAAATAATAATTTAAGAAATATTTAAAATCTCTCTTCTCATCTGATGTCCAGTTAAACTAGTTTAAGGTTTTTTTTTCCATTGAACCAGTGGTTTCATCTTTATGAAATATCATGTTTTAATTGAATTTTTAATTTCAGGACCTGAATGTAGACTGAAACTTATTTTAGATGATTTGTTAGGCCCAACGCATGGAAGGGTTAAAAAACGAAGACTGGATACTGATATCATGGTGAGTTATATTATTATTTATTTTTGTATGACTTCCAACGGTTACACCATTTTTATATCCAACAATCAAAAAATTATTGACCCTAAAAGATGGCCTAATACTAAAGTTCCAACTACTAAATCATTGTTTTTAACTTATTTCTAATCACATTCAGTGACGCGCAAAAGTACTTCAAACTGGGTGTTGAGGAAACACCCCAACACGTGAATAACTTTCGTTTTTCACCGTATAGTTTGGTGATAACACCCTGTATGAATGTAATGTGAATGAGCCATAATAGATTTATGAATATATTTATTTCACCCCAGGTAAACGGAAATTTGTGCATTTAAAGCAACATATTTCAGTTCTTCATTACTCCTTAGTCCAAACCTGGATGGACGATCCCTTAGTCCGAACCTGTACACCGGTACTGTTCAGTATAATAGATTGCAATATAGCAACTTTTCACACGTAAAGGAAATCGTTCTTAATCGTTTTCAATTCAATATCTTTTTGTCTCCGTCAGCATTGTGTACACAATAATGTGTCAAATAAAGAAAGAAAACCGTTTCTACCCTTTCAGTCTCAAATGAATTCGGCAAAGCGCCAACCCCCACTTGTTATTCGTTCTTGGCGCCAGGCCAGGTATCCAGATCAGTGTAAGTTTACTTTCTCTACCTAGTTTGGTGAGTAGTTCCTGGCAGCTCCATACTGTCTTGGATGAACAACGGCTAGATTCAAGAGCTTTTAAAGCTGCTTGACTGTCCGAGAAGATTTTGATGACTCTCAAACTGGTAATGCATGGTGCAGTCATATCAATGGCTTTAACTTCAGCCTGAAAAATGGTTGCATGTTTGCCTAGAGAACACTTAAGTTCAACCTACCATTTTTGTTCCATGCAGCGGCTCCAGTACCATCATTGGTCTTGGAGCCGTCAGTGAATCAACTATTCTCTGTTATTCTCAGATGTTCCGAGACTTTTGCCCATTCGTTCCTCTCTGGTATGAGGACGTCATGGGCATGGTAATAGGTAGTTTTGGTAGGCATAACATCTAATGGTAGACCCAGCACACCGTCTTGCTCATTGACATTTTTCAGCATGTTGGGTTAGCCGCGGGTGTAGTGCCGAAGGGGACACTAATTGCCAGACACACTTGTCTTTGTGGTTGTTCCTTTTCACACCAGTCATAGATCACGGTTAGCACCTCTTGCAGATCCTCTGAGATAGTTCTTTGCGAGTTGCTTCTAATGAGTATTACTAGATCATCCGCGTATGCCTGCACCTCCACATCCCACAGCGACAGGCCCGCCAACAGACCATCCATCAGGAGAGACCACAGAAGGGGCGACAGGACCCCGCCCTGCGGACATCCCCTAACAGCCCTGAATCTGTAGCTCTCCCCCTTGCGTCATATTATAACCGAAGATCCTAGACGTCAAAATATTGCGATTTAGCTAAATTTACCTTAATACCAAAATCACTAATTACCGAGATACAGGGTGTCAAAGTTAAAATATTGTTTTTAGTTTTAATTAATATTTTCAAAAGTATCTTACTGATCTTGAAATTGGTACGTGGGGTTTTTTTGGGGTGTAAAATAAGAATCTGGTGTCTATTTGGTTACACTTGATAGAAAGCGCGCCCTGCCGACCGCTCTGTCTATTAATGAGGCACTAACTTTTTTCTGAGTAACTGTTCAGCCATTCTGATTACAAAATGTGATTCTCCTATGTTTTTTAGATAAAAAAAAAATGAATTTAATTCGATTTAACACCTCGTTTTCGAGAAATTTAGACTTTGGTCATGATGAAAAAATGTATTTGCCTAACAATACTTTAAAAAGAATAACAATAATAAACAATGTAATAATAACAAATCTACACATAACGCGAAAGGCCTTTAACAACTAAGAACTATTTCAATAGATGGACAAAATGGGCACCATTCACCTCAATACATTTTCTCATTGCTTTCATTAAATACCGTCTTACATTAAATAAGGTACCTACTTTTTCCCGAATGGTACTAACTCCTTCACGAATTATCTGTAGAAGATTTTCGCATGTTAAAATTTCTCCCTTGGAAACTAAGTCTTTTAGATGGCTCCAAAAGTAAAAAATCTAAAGGATTAAGATCGGGGCTTCGAGCAGGCCAAGGAAATTCGCTGCCACGACCGATCCACCTGTGTGGAAAACTTTCATCTAAAACGTTCCGAACCTGTAGAGGATACTGGGCAGGCGCTCCATCATGCATGTACCACATATCTTGCCTAATTGCCAATGGAACTTCATCCAATAAGGTTGGCAAATCGTTTTGCAAAAACTGCAAATAGTCTTCACCATTAAGTCGCACTGGCATGGCAGTTCAAATGCCCAACAATAATGCCACACCAAATATTTATCGAAAATTCGTGCTGAAAATGTCTTTCCCTCACCAAATAAGGGTTTTCCTGTTCCGAAGCATGATGGCTACTCCAATTAAAAACACCACGTCTCGTAAAGGTCGCGTCATCCGTAAACAACACTTTACTTAATGAAGCAGCTTCATTTACTTACTTGTCCAGTAAAAAGTTGCAAGAGGTTAGTCTTGTAGGTAGGTCACGAGGTAATAAATTCTGGACGGGGTTTAAATGATGGTGATAAAGTCCCTATCATGAATAATTTCTAAAATTGTTTTTATTTATTCCTGTTGCTGCACGTAGACGTCTTGTGCTTATTGAGGAATTTTCCGCTACGCGCACCAAGATTTATTCTTCCTGCTCCACGCTTATAATTTTTGGACGACCAACTCTTTGCCGTGGACAAAATTCACTCTTTTCACCTAATCGTCTAAAAAGACTTTGAAGAAGTTATGGTCTGATTGCCTGCGATTCGGGTACATTTGCAAATATCTCCTGGCTGCGGCACGGCCACTGCAATTGGCTTGAGCATAAACGCAAATCATGTCTCGCAATTCAGCATTTGTAAAAGCGTTATGCCTCGGCATTTATTATAAGTTTATGAGTTTACTTAATGTAGAAACAGCAAAAAAGTGCTTTCAAACTACTTTTAACGCTTACTGTCATGCATTGTCGGTTGTCGATGTTATGTAAAATAATACTGTTAATAGTATCAACATAAAATCATAATGCATTAAATAATTTAAGTTCGAATATCTCGAAAACGAAGTGTTAAATCAAATTAAATCAAGTATACCTTTTTCATCTAAAAAACATAAGAGAATCAAATACGAATATATCACACTTCAGTTTCTTGGTCGATACATATATACAGCCAGGTTCTACGCCTGTCTCATTATATTTTTCCGTTTCGGATGAAAAAGCCTGCTTTATTATGTCACATTGAGATCTGTAGTTTCAGAGCTCCCTGGATGCAAAGCCTGCCTGATGAGGGTAAGGGCCCAGAAATCGCGATCGCAGGAGGGCACTCGTGTGACGTAATAAAGCATAACTTTTGTTTCATCTATATGGTCGACTCTTGCACTAGCAAATGATTACAACATCGTATAATCTTTGCGAAATATTTTCCATATATATGTATCGACCAAGAAGCTGAAGTGCGATATATTCGTATTTCTCCTTCAATATAATAATATATATATATATATATATATACACAGTGTGTCCGCGGATGGAGTGCACAAGAGGAAAAAATTCTTTATTTTTCATTTTACGACAAAAAGTCATTCTTTATAAAAAGTTCTGCTTGTCGAGAAAATCAATTTACAATATAAAAATTTTCAATCAGATGTACTGGGTGGCCAACTAAGAATAGCACTCGGCTATATCTTGAAAAGTAATTGTCGTAAATAAAGACTTAGGTAAAAAAAAATTATGAGTAAAGCGACTAAGAGAAAATATTCGAAATTATTTTTAAGATTCCAAAGTGGCCGGCAGGGGGCGTTATATCCATCTTAAATTTTAATACCCGTTTTTTCCAAAATTTTCTTAAATTCAAGATAGTAGAATGCATTGCCATTTTAAAGCCAAAATAAATTCGATATTTTTTTGTTAATCACTTTTTGCTCTCTCCCTTTAAGGAAAGTGGTGGGGGGTGTTCGAACATTTTCGGAAATTAATGTCAATAACTTCAAAATGGCTGAACGGATCTTAATAAGCTTAGAGTTATTGAAAAGGGCTTTCCTTAAGCTATCAACCGTGCCTTGAGTGGGGTGATTGCGATTTCTTACCTAGCCGCTAGAGGGTGTTTTCTGTCATAACCGTAAATAAATCAGATTTTCTCAAAAAAATTAAATGCAACGATACTAATTTTTTAAAAGAAATAATAATATGTTTATGGATAGGTGAAAACTGTCTCAACGGTAAATTTATTAGGTTAGCGGAAAAGTGTGTGGAGGTAGGAGGTAGCTATGTAGAATAATTTTAAATATTCGAATTTTCGTTTCAAAATTTGTATTTAGACTTTATGTTATTTTATAAACAACTTGTTTCATAACATTTTTGATAAAAGTAATAAATAATAGTACTTCTCTCTTGAGGTATTTTCTATTTGTTTCTAATTTATTATCTGATTGAAAAATTTTATATTGGAAATTACCTTTCTCGACAAGCAGAACTTTTTATAAAGAATGACTTTTTGTCGTAAAATGAAAAATAAAGATTTTTTCCTCTTGTGCACTCCATCCGCGGACACACTGTATATACACACGTTTGGCAAGAAATCTTTATCCATACGATTTTAATGCGATAACAGAGTACGTTAAATACGAGACCTAAAGTTAAAAAGAGATAGAGACGGAATTCCCCTGGTTTCCCCTACTCCCCTTCCATTCAGCAACAAACGCGCGGACGCTCTCGCATAGGACGACCTTCGTTGGCGACGAACATATACTTAAAAAGAAATATACTGCTAAACCGTCATTTGGACAATGAGTGGAAAATGAAGTCAACACTAAAAGACGGAAATATCAATTTTGCATAAGTCTATCTTTGTCGTTCAAGAAGTTGTTTGTGCGCACGCTCTGTACGGAACGTTCTTATTGGTCCGTTTGTCGCGCATTAAACTGGTCGAGGCCGACCCCGACCACGGCCACCTATACAAGGCCATGAAGTAGCAAATCTTGCCCTTCTACTACCTAGTGCTTCCCTATTAATTTTAAAATAAGACAATATGGTAAAACTGGACACAAGTTTATTATCGTCTTTACGAAGTCAATTGAAAAAGTTGAGACTCTTAATTTAATGTCGGCATAGTCTGTTCTCAGTTGCGGGCGAGCGCCTACACAAAATAATTAGAAATTATTAAGAGCCCCAACTGTTTCAATTAACTTCGTAAAGACTATAATTATAAAAATGAATATGAGAAATATAGACATGAAATAAAAATCATATCAAAGATAGGGATAAACTAAAGTTACGAGTAGTAGATGAACGGAATATCTGAATAACATAATTGCTTTGTATTATGCTTGTTGGCTTATAATTTCCATTTTTGATAATATGTATGTATTAATAGTATAAACTATGTGATTAGTTAATAACAAATGTGATTACAGTTATTTGAAATATGTAGCCCAAGATCAAAGCAGTTGCAAAAGGCAGTATTTTACGTATAAGTATTCAAGTAGATTTCTCAGAGTAAAACGAGTCACAAAAAATAAAAGGTATATATAGTGTATGGTTTTTTTAGTTAGTTCACCTATTCAGTACCTACTCAAGCACAATCTTTTTAAGTAGCAATAACAGAATACATGATAAAATGAAATGATTAATTAGCTTAAGTCATGTTAAGTAAAACAAATATCACATATATAAATACAAAAAGCAGTGATTTTTCTATGTTGTATAAGTACTGTGAATAAAATGCAAAGCAGTTGTATGAACCAATAAGTATTGCAACAATAAAAGCAAACCGAAGGTTTCGAAGCAGCTCAATTTTACTAGCTGTTCTAGACAGACACTGTTGAATTCTAATCTTCATGCAAGCCATTTTAGTAAAAATACAAGTACTTATCTAGTTAGTTCGCCAAATGAACAAGATATACGGCTTTCCGAAGAAACGGGATGCCGCTTGTGCTTGGAGGGCAAAGAAACAATGGAGCATGTTTTATGCTGTCTGGCAATGAAAAGAACTAGACAAACTATCCACCCCCAGACAGCTATTCGATTACATGAAAAGGATTAAGCCTCTGGCCTAGTGGAATCTACAGATGTGAGCCACAACAGACCAAGGGTTGCCCAAATACACATACAATTACAAAATACAATAGTTAGTAAGGTTACAGTTCTATAGTTGATGTTATATCATCTTCATTTTTATTGCCAATCAAAAATATTTTGGCTTCATGAAGCACTTTATCTAAAGTACTTAATATACTCAACCCGCACATACTGATAGTTTTGTATCAGACTTGTCCGAACACAATGTTTTTTTAATGAACAAATTTCCCACAAACACTTCAAGTCTTCTGACCTGACCGAAACACAGACATTTGCACACTTGGGTACCCTTCAGCTGGTTCATTTAAATAGAAAAAGGACAAGTTTCCTTTTCCTTTGAACTATCCATCCTCGAGTTCATTAATCTTGATTTCAGCTTCATGTAGCGCAGTAAAAGATATTGCTTCATTTCGTTGTAAGTAGTTGCTCTATCCAAACTTTCAGCAATAGCCAAGGCAATAGCCCCTTTCCATTTCTCAACATTCAATCTGATCTTTCTGCGTTTAGTGTGGACATTCTCTTCATCAACTTTACTTAAATATGAAGGACATCTAGGTAGCTTACATGGAATCTCCCACAAGAAACCGTTTCGAAATATAATTATAATATCTACACGTTATAAAATAATTGAAAAAACTGACTGAAAAATATTAATGTAAACAAATAAATCGACCATCAATTTGGATGTCGTATAGGTGGCCGTGCCCCGACCCGTTTTCCGTTTATCGATCCATCTGTGTTTTATTGTGTCGTGTGATTTGTATCGTATCTTGTGCACATTAAATTGTAATTTCAATTTAAAACTGTTTTTAGACATTTTTAGAGTGTTTGTGCTTTGAAAATAAACAACAAATAAGCATATCCGCTTTAAAAAATAACCTCTGCAAGCGGCAATAATTCAAATCCAATAAACTACCGCCAATCAGGGGGATAACTTTATTGGCTGTTACATATATTTTCAACTAATCACAGAGCGTCTCTAACGATTGCGCAGTATGAACTTACTGAATGACAAAGACCGACTTATGCGAGTTTTAAATAGCTCCGTCTTTTAGTTGTGGCTTCAATTTTTGGTTTGGATTAGCGATATATTAGTTTCTATATATATAGCGACGAAGACCACCGAGACATGATACAAAGAATACAAGATATGATCGATCGCGGTCTAAAACTCGTCCACCGTGCGCATGACGTCATTGGTGACTGATTTTAAATTCAAGCGTACGGCGGCATTATATTTCCTACTTTATTAAACCTTATTTTAACAATATTTGTCTTGATACCCGACCCAAAAGTTTAAAGATAGTTTCCTAAGGATGTTACACATGTAAATTTTAACGCCATTACTAATTTTAAGCCCATATATATTTTAAAATATTTAATTAAAATCGCACATTTAAGGAAAGCACATGAAAAGCGAAAGAGCTTTTTCTCACAAGAATTCTATTTTCGGTTTACCTGTTCGGGTGTTTCATATTGGATACTTTATAAATACATTTATAACCATTTATTAAACTGAACTATATAATATTTAAAGTAATGAATAAGAACTGTATAATCCTACACTACATTTACTTTTAGCTCAATAAATACAATTTATTATGTAGTTTCAACCAAAAATTTTACAGTTTTATATATTATGTAATTAATTAGTAATCTGTGTTGTTAGTATTTTTCTCTAACTTATTATTGTTTGTTAATACATATCAAAATAGAGAATAACACTATTATGACATAAAACGTAGTATAAGTAAACTTATATCACCAGAAAGAATGCAAATAATACCTATTTATTTATTTATTTTTAAATAGTTTATTTAAGAATCATAATTTACAATTTACACTCATATATTCATACGATTTGATCATGTCTATATTAATAAATATTACTGTCTATGGTAACAATTATGTCCATGGTTTGTACACAGCCATAGCAAAATGCATTATTTACCACATAATATTTGACGAGCTTATTTAAGGATCATAATTTATAATTTACAGTTATATATTCATACAATTTGATCATGTCTATATTAATAAATATTACTGGTTATGGTAATTATTATCAGTACTTGAAGACTGGTAAGTTCATAATCAATACATGTATTATTGGTATCGGAGGCCACACCTTAGTTCTAAATACAATCAATGTAAAACGAAGTAATTATCTATGAAAAGTGTAATTTTAGTGTTTAAAATCTGGCTAGTAACACTTCTCTTTTAAATTTTTCCCGAACTTTCCAACACTTCAAACCGAAAGTCTCTTTCGAAACGGTGTTTTTCGAAATGCCTCGAACCACCCTAGCATTATCCACACTAAAATTGTCCAATATCTTACAAGCCTTTATCCATGCTTTTCTTAAAACATCTTCGGAGGGAAATTGGAAAAACCTATTGTCCTTCGTTTGATTATTCAGTTTGTACACAATGCATTATTTACCATGTAATATTTGACGAGCTTATTTAAGAAACATAATTTACAATTTACAGTTATATATTCATACAATTTGATCATGTCTATATTAATAAATATTATTGTCTATGATAATTATTATCAATACTTGAAGACTGGTAAGTTCATTGTCAATACATGTAGTATTGGTTTCGGAGGCTACACCTTAGTTCTAAAGACAATCAATGTAAAACGAAGTAATTATCTATGAAAAGTGTAATGTTAGTGTTTCAAATCTGGCTAGTAACACTTCTCTTTTAAATTTTTCCCGAACTTCCCAACAGTTCAAACCGAAAGTTTCTTTCGAAACTCTTCTTCGAAATGCCTCGAACACACCCTAGCCAAAGAGCACATTAAAATTGTCCAATATCTTACAAGCGTTTATCCATGCTTTTATTACAACACCCTCGGAGGAAAACTGGGAAAACCTACTGTATTTTGCTTTTGCCCTTCGCTTGATTATTCACCTTGTACACAGCCACAGAACAACGTACTATTTACCACATAATATTTGACGAGCTATTAGAAACTAAACCTTGATAATAACAAAATCCGATTAAATCAAACTTAAATATCAATTAAAAACTACTTCAAACACTCTGAAAACCGTCATTTGTAATTAGAACAGCTCTAAACAACATTAAAATAGCATAGGTTAAGTGGGCTGCCGCCAAAATAAGTCACCGATGACGTAGTCGAGAATCGACAAGGCCCCGCCCACATGCGCAATGTCATATCTTCTTTTTTCTTTGTATCATGCACCGAGACAGATCGACGAACCTTCTGTATTAGGGCGTTGCCAAACGTGGTGAAAATTCATCAGATCTGGTGATTTTGAGAAGCGAGCGGACGGGCACGTGTGAAGTGAAATATTAGAACTACAACAGTGGGCTGCTGCGAAATGAGCAGGTCCGAAGGTCGAAAATTTGGGATAGGTACACGCGAGTTAAAAATAAAGTCCGAGCATCATATTTCCGCTTTGCTTGTGTTGAGTCTTGCTCTTGAATTATTTCCTTCCCTTACCCATTAATTTCGACATATTATTCGTCATTTAGGAATTTTGCAATTTAAGAAGACCCAATGTTTGCTCATTGCGTATGACGCTTTGTTCTACTGGTTTTTTAATTTGTACTGTGTTGTTTGTTAGATAGAGAGTGTTGTTGCAAAATAGTAACATTGATACAAGTTTGGACTGCATTCAGGCAAACAAACGAAAATAACCAACATTGCTTTTGCTACAATATTCCAGATAAGCTTTTGGTTAAACGTTCTGCATTCATTTATAGTAATTGATGAAGTAGTTTGCAATGCTAAACAGTTAATGTTTTCGTTCCATTGAATACATAGAACCATTCATATTTTATTTTTATTTTTAAATTAAGTTTTTAATCAGATTTGGATGGAAATTATTAATTATGAATTTTTTTGTAACCAATTTGTTAAAAAAACATATCTGCTCATAAAATCTGGTGAAATCTGACAACTTTTCAATTCGCAGAATTTGGTGAAATCTGACAAACGCCTGGCAACACTGTGTGTAAGCGAACAGATCAAACAGGTTATTTTATTTTGCATCATTTCCGCACAGCCTTTTGTAATCAATAATTTTTAAATCACGGTTGTATTTTCGGATAGAACAGTGATTAAAAGTAACTAAGAAACAAAGAAAATTTGCACAAATGATGCTATGTTTTCCCTCTTTAATTATGTATACTCCAACCTGAACAACCATCACTATAGCAACAATTTACTGTGATTTCTCTAAAGCTTTCGATTATGTAAATCATAATATCTTAATTAAGAAATTGCAGTACTACGGATCAGCTTATGAGCGTTGATGTTTTCTTGTAAGCCAATAGATTGTGGAATATCCCAGGGTTCAGTACTAGGCCATATTTCGTTTTTGCTGTTTATCAACGACATTGCTTGTCTGGACATTATCGGTAAAGTCTGTCTCTTTGCGGATGATACTAGTTTCACTTATAGCAATCCGGAGATTACGGCGCTTCACAGAACTGTATCTAGTGACTTAATTAATCACCATTAAATCATGGTACGATTCTAATCTCCTGTGCCTTAACGTTTCTAAAACTAAAGTTTTGTGATATAAAAGTACGTTGCAATATTTCGTACTTAATAACACCACTATTGACGTCGTTGAATCTGTGAAATTCTTGGGGCTTGTTCTTATCAAAAAAATTAAGTTCTGCCTGTTTTGCGCTAAGAACTGTCTCCAGGGAGCTTAACGTGTCAACTGCTAGAACAGTCTATTATGCCCTTTTTGAGTCGCACCTCCGATACGCCCTTCCATTTTGGGGTACGTGTTGTGCGACTCAATTTGAGCGTATTTTCAAACTTGCCCAAACTACAAAAGACAACTTTTAGATACTTACTGACACTAAACAGTAGAACTCACTGCCAGTATTTCTTTAAAATATTTAAAATATTAACTCTTCCTTCCTTATTCATATTTAAATCTCTCCTTATTCATCTCTAAATATGTTTGCTTAATTCGCAAGCACGTATCTGCTATTACAGATATGCCATCTCACAACTATCCACTTAGGAATACGGAGCATGATCTTTAGGTATAGCATATTTATAGTACTTCGTTCAACTCCATTGAAAATATTGTGTTATTTGTGTCATACAAAATATTATAACATTTAGATACACTAGGAAGAAGTATTAGCAAACTATAGCTCGCAGTAAGTAATAAAAACTACAACTGTCTGCATAAAACTTACCATATTCAACAACATTAGAACATAAAATCGGATAGGGTCAAGGGTCAGTTTTGGTACAGAACCACTTATAGTTCTACTGATATTCATCGACAAGTTGCCGGCTCTTCTTGCTTTTCCTGAAGCATGACTATTGAAACCAGAAAAGGTTCGGCCAGCGGCGGCGCTAAGCAGCTTGTTATTTCAAAAGATGAGATTCGTGAAATTATGGAATCTGTTCTTATGGCTGCTACCAAACCTCTATTGGATAAAATTGATAAACTGCAACAAGATATTATGACTCTTCGGCAATCAAGCCGCCAACAGGTCCCATACGAAGTATGTGATAACAACTTAGATATTTCTAATTCGTTAGTGGACACTGTCATGTCAGCCGATGTTAGGCAGAACGTCCCCGCATCGCGCAAGACAGGTAAAGGTAACAATAGCAGTGGAGCTTCCAACTCCAACAAATTTCAATCCCGTGACAATACACATACAAGACGATCGGACTCTAGAGTCATTAAAGGAAATTCAGGTGTGAAGAATGATGCAGGACTTCAGGCTCCAGAATTGAGGATATGGGTGTATATTGGTCGTTGTACCAAGTCAACTACAGAAAATAATGTCCAAAATCATCTTAGAGTTCACTGGCCCAATCAGCAGTTTGAGATACAAAAACTAGACTCTAAGGGAACAAACTCCGCTTTTCGTATCAATTGCGCTCATGACGAGACTCTACTCTCCCAGCTTTATGACCCGAGCAGATGGCCAAGGGGTATTTTGGTCAAGCAATTTCGTTTTTTTTTTCGGAAGAGCGTCAACTCCAGCATGGAGCAGTCTTCCAGTGAGTCTTCCAATGGGAAAAAAATTACTATATGCCACTTAAACATTCGAAGTGCAAGGTCGAAGATGACTGAAATCGGTGTTCTCTTGGCTCCCTATCATTTCCCGACGTTGTATGTGTGACGGAAACTTGGTTCTCGAATGATGAGATCGACTCTATTGTTTTAGATAATTATACACTTGCCACTTACTACTGCCGCTCCAACTCTTTAGGAGGAGGAATGGCCGTTTTTGTGAGAGACAGCATTGAATTTCAGGACATGGCGTTCAATGTCGACCCCATTGAGGGAAACTTTGAGTTTGTTTCTTTAAAAATTTGTTTGAGTGATGAAGTGTTGAATGTTATTACTTTATATCGGCCCCCTTCGGGAAATTTAGTTACCTTTGATGGATTACTTGAAAAAGTTCTATCAGAGGGACATCTCTACAAAACGGATTGTTTTATTTGTGGAGACTTTAATATTAATTTTGATCAGGATAAACTGAGTTATGTTTCAAGAAATGTAATAAATTTGTTCGCCGCCTATGGCTTCTCAATGTGTGTAAAGGATTTTACTAGAATTCAAGGGAATTGTAAATCGGTTATTGACAATTTTTTTACTAATGTTTGTTCTTTTCGGATTGCTTGTGATACTGTGTTTTGTGATTTTATGCAGCGTATTCAGTTGAAGGTTACAAAAAAGATTGTCAATCACTGCTCATATGTTTATCGCAGAAATTTTAAGAGTGTGTACAATATAAATAATTTTATTGAATCCGTTCGAGCAGAAGACTGGAATGCTTGTCTTGAGAAACAAAATAATGCTGATAAAATGTTTAGTGTTTTTTTTAATAGATTTAGTCTAATAATTTTAAACTGCTTTCCTAAAGTGAAAAAATTAGACACAATTTTACGGGAAATAAATGGATTACACCTGAAATTAAGAATAGAGGTCAAATCTTAAGAGACATCTATAGAACCTATAAAAATTGCAACAGCCAAAAGTCATACGAACTATATATCACTTTAAAAAGATATCAGAGAAGATCGATATACAATGCGAAGCGAAATTATTTTAATAATAGGATTTTAAACGCCGAAAACAAATCAGCGGCTGCATGGAGTATCATCAAAAATGAAACCTCGGCTAACAGGTCGAGAGGTTTGCCTAGCGAACTGAAAAATTATTGTATCAACTGGTGATAGTGCTGATGAATTTAATAGATTCTTTTTGGAAACTCCTAAAAACTTGGTTAAAGACTACCCCACCCTTTCAAATTTAAATTTTACTGCATTTATTGGAGAATCGATGGAGCTGCTCCCTATATTAGCGGATGAGGTTGGTAATATAACTAAGAAAGTTTCAAAAAAGGAATCCAAAGGGTTCGATGATGTACCTTGCTCACTATTGGGCCACGTTGCCGAATATATTGTGTCTGGCTGTGCTGATTAACAGATCGTTCGAGGATGGCATATTCCCATCCGTATTAAAGCAGGCCATCGTTATTTCAATTCATAAAAAGGGGTCAGTCGAACAGATCTCTAATTATCGTGGCATTTCTCTGCTTTCGGTATTCTCAAAAATATTGGAGAACGCTTTTTGTGACAACTTAAAATACTTTATAAAGACCAACCAAATATTGAACCCATCTCAGTTCGGTTTTCAGGTGGGTAAGTCTATAGAAGATGCTTTGTTCGAACTATTGAATGAATGTAATGTCAAATTTGGACAACAAAAATAAGACTATATGTCTAAATTTCGATCTATCCGGCGCATTTAACACAATCAGACATGATCTGTTGATTCTCAAATTACAATCATATGGTATAACAGCTAAGCCATTGTCTTGGTTAAAATCTTACCTTGATTCTAGGAAACAAAAAGTAACGATCAACTTCTCCAATAAATCTAGAATTGAATCGCAGCCGCAAGTTTTGGATCTGGGAATTCCTCAGGGAAGTACTTTGGGGCCGATCTTATTTGTACTGTTTGTAAATGACTTAATAGATTGCTTTCCCGACGGCTATGTTTCTCAGTTTGCGGATGACACTAACATAATAATATCCGCCAAAAATGATAAGGACCTTTCTGCCAACGCGAGTATTTGCGAGGAGGCAATGAGTGACTGCTGTAAGCGGAACTTTTTATCTTTGAATGTGTGCAAAACGGACATGGTCTGGTTTACGTCGGGCATAATTGATCGCAGCCTGTGTGTTTACACCAATGGAACAACTATACACCAAAAACCAGTGACAAGATCGTTGGGATTACACTTGGATGCTCAGCTTAGATGGGTGACTCACATCGAGTGCATCTGTAAGAATCTCGCAACAAAAAATCATGTTTTGTTTAACCTCAGAAACTTCGTTTCCATTGATATTCTTAAAACATACTACTATGCACATATCTATTCAAGAATGAATTACTGCATTATATGTTGGGGTGGCTTACCACAGATTGACAGTATTCTGATTCTTCAGAAGCGCATCATAAGAACAATGCTTTTCAAGCCTCCATTACATTCGTGTAGGGACCTATTCAAGGAATTACAAATTTAACCGTTATTTCAATGTATATTCTTTCTTGTGTGTTACATGTTAGGAAAAATCCAGATTCATATACTAATTTTTCTGACAGAGCGATCAATTATAATTTACGCCACACCTCTAATCCCCTCTTGCCTCAACATAACTTAGAATTAGTGGCGAACAGCGTCACAGTTTTACCTCTAAAAATATATAATCATTTACCCCATACTCTGAAAACAATAAAAAGCATTCCAGTCTTCAAGCAAAAAGTAAGAGATATGTTACTCGGACACAGCTTTTATAGCTTAAAAGAATATCTTGAATGTAAAAACTTGTTCTAGCTGTTATCTATCTTTTAGTATGCTGTTACTGCTCTTTTTTTGAATTTGACGAGAATATGTATTAGCTTATGGCACTTGGGTATCTTAACGACTATTCTGACGTTTTCCACACGTGTTGTACAGGGTGATCCCCTATAATGTCGCCCCCCTATATCTTTTTTATTTTAAGTGCCCCAAAAAAAATAAAAGTATGGTTATGTAGGTACTGAAAAATACTTTTTTTCTGCGTATAAAAAATATTGGAAAAATGCTCAATATACAGGGAAATCCAAAAAGTTAATTTTTTTTCAATGGAACACCCTATATATGAATTTATTTTTCGATTCCTTGTAAAATTCTAAGCATATTTTATGTATGATGTTATACCTCTAAAGTTAGTAGTTTCACAGCTATAAACAGTTGAAAATCGGTACTTTGGCTACTTTTCACCTTGGTAGCAAGAAGATCATTAGAGATGGAGTAAAATAAATTTCACATTCCTATCTTAACTTTTCAAGAGCTATCTGACGGTACTAACTGGCAGGCGGTACCATGGGTACCACATCTGGTACCTCGGTAGGTACCATAAGTTAGCACCATCAGATAGCTCTTGGAAAGTTAAGATAGGAATGTGAAATTCATTTTACTCCATCTCTAATGATCTCCTTGCTACCAAGGTGAAAAGTAGCCAAAGTACCGATTTTCAACTGTTTATAGCTGTGAAACTACTAACTCTAGAGGTATAACATCATACATAAAATATGCTTAGAATTTTACGAGGAATCGAAAAATAAATTCAGATATAGGGTGTTCCATTGAAAAAAAATTAACTTTTTGGTTTTCCCTGTATACTGATCATTTTTCCAAAATTTTTTACACGGAGAAAAAAAGTATTTTTCAGTACCTACATAACCATACTTTTAATTTTTTTGAGACACTTAAAATAAAAAAGTTAAAGGGGGGCGACATTATAGGGGATCACCCTGTACATGTCAAGGAAATAAAGAGTTTTTGTATTTTTTATTTTTATTTGTATTTTTCTGCCAACCCCATGGTCAGAGATAGTTAAAAGCTCTATACTGTACAAAGCAAAAAAAATGCACAATTATTTGTCATTTGCATTTCGCAGAGCTTTGAGAATATACTTACTCATGGGGAGAGCCTTATACGCAGTCAACGACTTTTTTAATGAATACTTATTTTTGAGCATCTTACACACTCGTTTAATGATTTCATGTTTAATGTTTGGTGTTTAGGATTTGATGTTAAATATTTTATATAATATTTTGACTACGTACAATTTGCACAACTGTATAAGGTTTTGTATAGTTAGGTTTTTCCTTTTCTTTTTATTGTATGTTTCTATTTGTGTTTTTATGTGTTTTGTACTGTAGCTCTAACTTTGTCTACAAATTGTAAATTTTTTTGACAATAAAACATCTATTATTATTATTATTATTGTATTATATCGCAGGTTGTTCCTGAAGGAAAAAGCGTAATATTACTTTGATATTGTTTTCATTTCATATGTTATAATTGTTTAATTTTTGTGTTCCGATTGAAAATATTCTGAAATGTTCAAACTTATATCAATAACTTTCTCTTTGTGAAGCGACATGTCAAGATGCACTCAATAACATGATGTTTGGCAACATGAATCTTAATTAATAACTTTTATTTTTAATAAAACCTATGGTTTGACTATTAATATGCTTCTGTTTTAGGGTCTTTCACGGAGGAAACTCCTCGAAGAGATCTTAGGCATTATCAAAACGAAGCTTCCTTGGCAGAGACTGTATAAAGAATATAGTGAGCAACTAAAAGAAATTAGGAACGGATCTTAATTTCTTGTTGAAAGTATTTACAACCCCGTGAAGTAATTATAAGTTTATATAAGCTTTTTTATACTGTAAAATATAAAACACATTCTCTTATGTCGTTTTGAGTTATTTTCGTGCTGGTACCCTGCGTTTAGTGGCATTACATTACGACAAATAATATGATCAATGTGGTTTCCAAATAGATAATGAGCATAATGCATAATAATCTTTATTGTCTAACAGATTACATATATTTACAAGACAATCTGACACACTACTAATTAATGTGAACTAACAACTAACTGTGTTATATGACTATAATATAAAAAAATAAGTAATATAAAATAAGTCATCCAAACTACAATACAATGAAGGAAAGAAAAGATAAACTGAAATCCACCCCTCCCTCACAAGTTACAATTAATGAAATAGTCTGCCCCTCAACTCCAGTACAAATTTAGCCGGTGTTTACAGGTTTTGTTGAAGAGGGTCATAGCTCGAAAGAGTCGCATTCTATCCAGAAAATTGGTAGTGGGGGTATATAAGTGGAATGTTGGAGATGCCCTGACCGTTTGAGAAAGAAGATGGAAATGTACCTGGGATAACAGGTCAGGACAGTCGGTGCGGGACCCACACAATTTATAAAGAAATTGAATTGAGAGGAAATTTCTGCGATTTTCCAGAGATGGGATATCAAACCGCTGAAGCATGTCAGGCTGTTTGAAACCTCTAGGAGGAAAGACATTATCACTTCTGAAAACAAGATACCTGGCAAACAGCCCCTGAACCCCTTCGAATGCCAAACAATAGCACCATATTCAAGAATAGAGCGCACGTAGGCAAAATCCAATGTTTTTCATGTAACCATGAGAATTGCGCAAGATAACGCCTAGCGCTCTCATTGCCTATCTGCAAACCCCTTCAATATGAGCTGAAATGATAGTTTGGAGAGAGAGAGAGAGGGAGAGAGAGAGAGAGAGAGACAGAGAGAGAGAGAGAGAGAGAGAGAG
>MU182506.1:207133-223341 GCA_016904865.1 Pissodes strobi | reverse complement strand
GTGAGGCATGTTAGAGGGGTATTTAGGAGCATTGTCACGTCGAGCGTCTTATTAATGAGCGTTGTGATACATGTTAGAGAGGCATTTAGAAGCGTGGAGTTTAAAACATAAATTCGAGAAAGGTCGTAGCTCGAAAACTAGGAGTGATACGGAAAAAATACATAGCACTAAAAATGTGTATTTCGACGCTTTTTAGCTCGTATGTGAGTCGTTGAACATAAAAATAGATATATTGGCTTTTTTTTTTTTTGAAAAAAAGTCCATTTTTTTTACCAAATAATTTTTTTAACACCCTGTATATGCATTCGGAAATTTTATTTTTACGTTAACGACATGTAAATGAACCACTTCAATCGTTTCCGTCATAAAAACGGACTTTTTTTGACAATTTTTTTTTCGGAAGGGCTATAATTCGAAAACGGTAAGAGTTACAAGAAAACTTTAGATGGGAAAAAGATGGGTCTCGTCGGGTACTATAATATGCTGTATCCAGTTTCATCGCACGACGTTTCGTTTTTTTTTAAATTGATTAAACGTATTTTTTATATTTTTCCATTTTTTACGAAAACGAAAAGAGATATCTGAAATCGGTTTGCGCCATTGCGCCGTCTCAAGGATTTTAAATAAGGCAGTTATTCGATAAAATGTTATTTTTGACTCAAAATCTAGCTTTTTCTTCAGATTTCGGCACGATGTAGGGAATTTCGTAGGGGGATGTTATTTTTCGTTTCTAATATCGTCAGGGGGGTTTTGGGGTGCGCTGAGTTCGATTTTCGCATCTAGAAGGATGTATAATTTTCCTGTACCGAAATATTTCCAAAAAAATTTAATTTTTATAAAAATTATTTTTTTTACCACCCTGTATATGATTAGAAAAAGAGAAAGAGAGAGTGAGTGTATGTGAGAGAGAGAGAAAAAAAAAAGAATGAGCGTGAGAGATCGTTGTGAGACATGTTAGAGGGTTGTTTTGGAGCGCGGTGTTTAACGTCTAAAGTAATATTGATATATACCGACCTCAAGGCATCGAAGAATGGTAGCACGTAACCGCAGGTGTTTTCTGTAATCGGTGAACAACGCTGGCCCCTGCCAGCGGGCTCAACGTAGTGGAAATTTTCTGAAAAGCATTTTTCCAAATGCTGGAAATGTAAGATTAAGTAGAAATAAAGATTGCTGGTACAGTTCACTCTTACACGGTGATACAGAACTTGCGTCGAAATTGCGTACTTTTTTATGAAAGTTTTCATTTACATCTGTAGCGTTGCAGCTAGAAATTGAAATTCAATTGGGGAATTACTAGCCAAAGGCTTGATTGGTTTTCATGCTTTCACCGAGTGTGATTTCAATCATGCTTTTTTTAACAAGGGAAAAAAGACCTCTCACTTTATTAAAAAAAAAAAAATGAATTTCAACAAGCTTTTGCAGCTCTAGATGACGTTAATTTAACAGACGATCTATTACACGAACTGTTCAACATTATTCAAAAGTTTACTTGTCAAATGTACCATGCAAAAAAATCTAAGGATCTGGATGATGGCAAATTCCAGCTTTTTGCCAGTAGCTACAAAACTACAGTTGTAAATGAAAACTTTCATAAAAAAGTACGCACTTTCGACGCAAGTTCTGTATCACCGTGTAATTTTTAAAGGCGCATTACATTTCCAGCACTTGGAAAAATGCTTTCCAGAAAATTCCCACTACGATGAGTCCGCTGGAACATGGTTGGATAGAGCAAGAAAGCATATTTGTTTTTAAATGGTTCGAAGGAGATCAACTTCCATGTTTTGCCCGAGGATCGTTCAGGTAATTTATTACATAAATTCCACTTTAAATATGCTTGGCTGAATTTAGAAATTTGAATTCTATTTTTACAGAAACCGATTCAGTATCTACATGATGAAATTCAATACCAAGAAGATGAAAATGATTCCGAAGATGAAAATGATGGCGAAGATGATGTTGAAGGATAAAACAAAAACGATATAAATATGAAAATATATTACTTTTAAATTGTGTCAATAATAATTATTATTATTTTGATTTATCAAATTTATATTTTGCCTTAAACGAATGGAAAACACAAATTAAAATTTCAATTATTATCTCTATAATTTGCTATTTATTATTGTTCATAAATATGCCCGTTCTTCCCATTATTCAATAAATATGTTTGTTCCAATAATTATATCAGCTTCTATATGCATAATAGTATATTCAATTGTATGCAGATTAATAAAGGTAAGTGTGAGTACTATGCATACGTATGCTCGAGCTGTAGGTAAGGTTTCGCTGTCTGCCAAGATGTTATAACCGGAGAAAACGTTTGCCGCAATAAATATAAGCTTATAATTATATCATATTAAAATTTCAGATTTGTTAAAAAACTTTTAAAATTTATTTTTTTTACATTTTCAAAAGCGTCTGCCATGACCTCACAACCGTCATAATCGTCTGCCATTGTTATTTTTCATTAATAATAATAGTATATATTAAAATATCCAAATGGCTGCTTTGCAGATATGCTTTCGAAGTTGGTCTGATTTTTACACCTGTCACACCTTAATGACTCCATACCAACTGCGGTCGAGCTTAGTTAGTCCCGATCTCATGTATAGTAGGTAAGAGAGAGTGACTGAACCAAATTATGACTTTGGTAAAATACTTGTAGTCTGCCGGCCACTGGCTCTTAAACTAAAGAGCTAACGATTGCAGATTCGATTGTTATATTATGCCATCAAGAGCGAGGTCCAGTTCCAGTTTACTTTTGTTGCCTGGTGCCCAGCTCTTTTTTTTACGTTTACGTTACGCTTTACTTGGGAACTTTGCCAATAATGCTTGGTAAAATCCGCTTCGTCCGCCCGTAGAAGGCGTGTTCTTTTAACGATTTTTGGGTAACAATTCCATCCCCAAATTTTACGCTTTCACCGAGCTTTTCCGTCGCACCTCGCACCGCCAAACCTAATTACGCTTCAAACTGTAGAAAGTTGACTAAAATAGGGCGTGGTCTGTCGTTACTTGTTACACTACCCACTCAGTCTATATCACGAATGTTGCCAGGAACTTTGAGTTTTTCATTAATTAATTAATAAAACAATAATATCAGCTACATTTTCATCCTGCTCCTCATGAACACCAACAAAGCGCAAAGAATTTCTCTTTGTAAATTGTTGAAAGCTATCAAACTTTGACTCAAAAGACTGGATTGCCGAAGTTATAGACAATCCTGGCTTCCATACCCCTGAGCGAGGCGGTAACCTCTGACAATTTGTTATCAAGTTTGTCAATGCGCTGACCAAATCTCAAATCCAATTGCTTCATTATATTTGCATATACCTTAGTTATTAGTATTTCAGTACCTTCATCCGTAGAATCCGACCATAATATTAAGTGGGAAACTGCCACTTCTTGTTTTCTGAGGATCCATCTTCGCGACTGTTTCATCACAGAACACCGAAATCGAAATCGCCAATATCGCATTATCACCAAACAAAGGACGCGCAAGAATTGTCATATAAATCGTTACAAAAAACTACGTCCACAATTGGGAAACACAGTCTTAATGCCTCGATGGAATTAGAACATTCAACGGATATGGTATGAATAGAGCCTCTAATGTAGATAAGGCTTTAAAACTCTGTTTAAGACGATTTCCCTTAAAAAAGCTTTTGTGTCAAAGCCATTAGATACTGGCATTGATGCGCCAATCATTGAACTTAGAAATAGGTTTGATAATCTCCCTAGAAATGTGGACGCTGAAACCAGCGATATAGAAAGCACTACTTCAACGTAGGCGCCGACTACAAGCCGTATGCCAAAAGCTAAGACAGCAGTTAGAAGAGTCACACGCACCAAAACGTCCCACAAACAACAGGAGGAAGCAAAAAAGGTAGAAAAACCGCCCCCAATAGTAATTAGAGTCAAGATAGGCACCCACCAAAGTAAATAGGAAGACCCGACATATCGACAAATATCAAGTTAAACATACTAGGTATTCCACAATCATCTATTGTGATCTAACTAGGGACTGGTTGACACTAAAGAGAACCCTCGACGAAGAAAATGTGGAATACCACACTTATGCAGAGAGGAATATGAAAACTCACGCCTTCGTATTAAAGGGTTTGGATGGCGATAGTTCAATCACTGAAATAAAGCATGAACTAAAAGAAGAATGGAACACCGAGGCAAAGGCTGTGTATCTAATGAAGAAAACACGAGATCCGTTATTTCTCGTAGTTGCAAATAATCAATACACAGTCAAAAGACTCAATCAAGAGTGTAAAGCACTATTTAATGTAAGGGGTCTATGGGAAAACCGGAAAACCAGCAAAGTAATTTTATTATACAATGCAAAAGAGGCCAAGGGCTAGGTCATGCGGCTACATATTGCAAACGCGATTCAAAATGCAGCAGGTGTGCTCAAAACCACGAAATTATTAATTGTGACTCGCAAACAATGAAATGTGCGAACTGTGGCGGAGAGCATCGCTCAATCGACGAACAATGCCCTGTCTATTTGTTTAGGCTCAAACAAATAGACCCTAAAACAATCCAAAGAGACAAATCTCAATTTGTTCCTGCCCCACCACCAGTGAAGCCCGCCTGGCGGGACAGAAGGCAACTTTTTGGTGATTTTATCCCGGCTGGATAGCATGCCAGCTTGCAGACAGGATGCCAGGTAAACCCGCAGGACCTAGAACAGGTTACCTCTCCACCTCCAGGACCTTCTGCCGTCTCCTACCATCGAGAATTCCCGGAAATGCCCAATAAAAAATAAATCAAACAAAAATGTAAGTGGTGTGCCAAGTTTGAGTACCAATTTCCAAGAAATTAATGAAAAAATTAATCAAATTAACACTCTAGTCAATTTAGACTAGCTATTAAGAGCTCTAGATAGATATTTAAATATTTTAATATCATGTAATGGAGAGAAAGTGGTTGTTATGCAGCAATCTATTCGATTCTTTCCAGAGGAGCTTAATAACTTTGACCTCTAAATGCCCAAAATCTTGGCACGGAACTGCTACAGTATTAAATCTGAAGTCTTATTTTTTACTAAATAATAACTATCAAATTGTTTTTCTTATAGAAACAAAATTAGGGCAACTGGACAAACTGAAATTTACGGGTTATACGGTCGAACGAGCCGATAGGCCGTGGCGGTGGCGTCGCCTGCCTAATTCATAGGTCGATCTCATGCAAAAGAATATTGGGGCTTAGAACCACAGTAGAGCACGTCTGCCTGCAGACAGAGGATGACCTATGGATTAGTGGGGGATATGCACCGCCAAATCTCGCGTTTACGCAGGATGATATTGCAGTGTTTTTTCCTCGGAGGGATACTGATGGGTGACTTCAATGCTAAACATTAGATCATTAATAATCCCGCGCTTCAACTACATGTTACAGATAACCCTACGCATTATTCACACCATACCAGGCCAACTTATATAGATTTAGCCCTTAGTAAAGGCATTAATAATTTAACAAATCTACAAGCTCTTAATGAATTAAATTCAGACCACTTGCCCATCGAAATATCAGTAAATAATATTACAAATACACAAATAGAAACAGTGTTTTCTTACAAGGATTTCGATTGGCGAACATTTCGAGAACGATTAAACCAGATAACGAATGTCCCTAGGTAAATTGAATCAATTGACGACCTAGAAAAGGAGGTCAGAATTTTGACTAGGAATATTCAAGAAACCCGGAACGCATTAGTTCCTAAAATGCGCGTTAAAAACAGAATAAAACCCTTGCCAAACTATATAGTAGAAATTATAAATTATAGAAATAGAGTTAGGAATAGGTGGCATAGGACGCATACTGATGTAAACAGACTCATTGTTAATAGTTTAAGTAACACGATTAAATCCTTAATTAGTAAACATAAGGAAACCTGTTGGGTACAATATATAAATAGCTTAAGCATTTCAAACAACTCCCTGTGGAGGCTGGCAAAAAACCTTCGCAAAGATGGGCATTCAATGCATTCTTTAATTGACAACGACGGTCAAGAAAAAATTAAAGATATAGAAAAAACTGAAATTCTTGCCAGATACCTACAAACTGTACATAATATCCCGCCGGACAACACGTCTATTCCAACGGCTATATCCGAATCTGTTGCAGCCTTCAAACGTTTTAAATATCCTATCCCACCTCGAAAGTTAAAGTCAATTTTAATAACGCCACGCAACGTAGCTACTGCTAATAGCAGATTGCCACATAATAAAGCGCCCGAGCCTGATACTTTAACTTATAAATTATTCAAAAACTTGCCTCGTAAGTCGATAGTTCAATTCACTCATATTATTAATGTGATAGTAAGACTACAATACTTCCCGCAAACGTGGAATAAAGTTCACAAACATGTAACGCAAGCGCTAGACGCACATCAGCCATCAGCTGCACATGATATCTAGGCCTAGATCAATCCTTAGTCCCAAAAACAAGTTAATCTTATACAAAAGCATAATGCGCCCGGCAATGCTGTATGGTTCGGCGGTGTGGTGCCAGGCAAGCGCTACACAGAGGCAAAGACTACAAAGAGTCCAAAATCGCTTCCTTAGAGGAGCTTTCTCCGCTCCGAGAGCTGCCAGAATACGTGACTTGCATAATATGGCTAGCATTGAAACCATCAGTGACCACATCGCGCTACTGCTACTGCATCCGTGATTCTATAGATAATATGGCCTTTAGTATTCAACTGCAAACTAAGTTTTTCTATTGCTTTGGTTATCCCAGTGTTAATGAAAGGAAATATAAATATAACTGAAAACTATCGCCCAATTTTATTGCTCCCTATTATTTCAAAGATCTTAGAAAAATGTTTAGCCAAACAAATAGTTTTTTTTTAGAGTAATGGTTTGGTTAGTGAGAGCTAATTCGGTTTTAGAGAAAAGAAAAACACCACCCTTACTATACTCGATTTGGTGTCGGAAATCAGCGGGGCCTTCCGTGATCTTCGTTATGGGACGGTCTTGTTTTGCGATCTAAGCAAGGCTTTTGATTGCGTTGACCATTCAATTATGTTAAGAAAGTTGGGAGCCTATAATTTTTGTCCCAGAAACATTGAGCTTCTTCAGTCTTACCTTGAGGGTAGAACACAGGCGGTGCGGTACTCTGGTGTGTTGTCGGGGAGTAGTGGAATCTTAATTGGAGTGCCCCAGGGCTCTATCTTAGGCCCATTACTTTTTTTAATTTTTATAAATGATTTCCCACAAAATGATCAACAGTTTTGCCGATGACGCGGCAGTGTCCGTTATTGCAGAAACTGTAGAGGCTTCATTGACTATGTTCAGGGAAGCACGGGAGATTGATGAGAGATGGTTTTCTCAATGAGATACTTAAGTGGGGTTGATTAGGCGGTAGACAAGGTGAAGTTTCTGGGTGTGTATCTTGATCCGCGACTGCGGTGGGACAATCACATTAATGAACTTTCATTAAAGCTAGTAAGATCGCTATACTTGCTTCGGAGCCTTTCGAGTAATGTCTCTTCGGGCCTTCTACGGACAGCTTATTTTACCATATTTCACTCCCACATTTCATACGCGATATTGGTCTGGAGTCATGCTGCTACTGCTCATCGTATTTTTCGTTATCAGCGCGGTGCGGTCAGGGATGACTGCAGAGCGACGTTCGTGGGGCTCGGGGTACTTACGGTACCATCTTTATATATCTTGGAGAACCTTCTCTACGTAAAGAAAAATTTTCATATGTTTGCGACGCACGAGGATGTTCATAACTATGAACTAGGAACGTTGTCTCCGCCCTTACCGCGATTTTCCTTATTATACGTTTTTGGTAGGGGCCGGATAAACGTTCCATGTTCTTTTTATTCCGGAAAACATTAAATGACCAGGTTATCTTCTTTCAAAATTTCCATAAATTAAAATGATACTTAAATAAAAAATAAACCCAAATAAGTCAAAAGGTAAATAAATATTCAAACAATACATATTGAATAATAGTTGAGAAGCTTCACGGGAGTTTTCATTGCTCTGTATAAAGCAGACTAACATGTCATATTTTTCAAAATATTCATAATTTTCGTTTTCAACCATCGTAAAAAATACAATATTACACAGAAAATATAAATTTTGCCACTGACAGGTCTTGCCAATAAAAAAATGATCATTCCATTGCTCTGATAATCTCTGCCTACTAATACTTATAACGTTGTTTAATAGTATATTGTGTAACTAGGAGGAAAAGCAAAACATTCCTGGACGACTGTGATAGTTGCTGGACGAGGCGCAGCCGAGGCCAGCAACACAGGACGCCAGGAATGTGCTTTTCCTACGAGTTGCACATACTATTTTTTATCCGATCGAAATTAATTAGAATACGTACTTATATAAATAGAGCCAAATATTACTGTAAATAAAAACGGTGTTTTAAATTTAAACTCAACATAATATCAAGTTTTGAATCGAGCGAGCTTGAAGTTTATTGCGTAGCTACGGAAACTACAGCTAAATGTTACTTTTGATAGACGTCAGATCTGACAAACAAGGCGTTTGAATATGACAGAAATGTTACATTCCCGGCCTAGGACGGGAATGTTATATTCCCGGACTGTTATTTTCTATTCTTGTACAGTTATTGAATGTTGCCAAGCAACGAATACAATATACTGGCATCATGACTTTTGCGGTGAGAAAATACATCGGAAAGGTGTCGTTTTTCGTCCGATCGGATAAAAAAGATAATGCTTATACCAGCGAATATTAACTATGACAAGAAGGCCCACTTAATGGCAAGAGAGCGCTACAAAGGAATTGTCTTCGTTGCCTGGTAACGTTCGGCGAACTTCGCCGCACACAGGTTGAATTTAAATAAAAGCTGGCCATAAACTATATTTTCGTTTGCGTTATATCTAATCAAATTTATGACGAAATTATTTATAGCACTCTAATACTCTATTTGGCTTTGTAAAAACACAATTGATATCTTCTGAATTGTTTGCAGCGCCCTGTCAAACTTACGTTATGGTTTTTTTTATTATTCTCACCAAATAAATATTTTGGTAAAGTTTGTATTCAACTGGCTGTTTCAAAAATCTGTTAACGTTTTTAATTAGTTATTATTGATAACAATACTCAAGGTATGTAATAACTAATATTGAAAAGATTTTGATTTTGTGTTAATGATTTCACCATATTTCCGAATACTAATATTCTGACAAAAGACATCAAGAAGAAAATGTTGCTCGAATTTGCCCCATCTTTTAATATTCTATTAAATTTTGGCGTGTTGGGTGATTTTAAAATTGGTTAAAGGTTTCGCACAATATTTTTACTGTATATTTCATTCCTATTTTGTAATACAAAATAACTAAAAAATAGCGATTTTATCTTATATCGAATATTGACTCAACTATAGAATTTAGGCGTGAAAATTAATCTGACAAAAGAAAAGGATGAGCTGTCTATGGCCGCCGCGTCAAAGGTCGCCTGAATGTTTTATTTGTATCATGGCCTGCCGATATTCTGCTAGTGTTCGCGCGAGGAAAGAGACACACCGTTGACATACCGCCGCGGAGAGTGACCTTTTTATCATATAGTTTTGCCCAAATACATAATAAAAAGATAAAGACTGATGTACTATACTGCTAACGTGCGAACACTCCGTTGAGGTTATGTGTTGTGTTATACCTAATTGTGCAACAACTGAAGCCAGATTATCAGAAAATGGCGCGTCGAAATGATCCCTTATTGGCTAAGTTTGTAACGTGAGCAGTTTTCCCTGCTGCTGTCTTGTTTGAGCATTTACGTTTCTCTGTTTTTTTTTTGCTTCATATGTTGTACTGAAAGTATTTTCAAATGTCATTTAAATTACCCTTAACGCAACGCATTATTAAATTGGAATTATAAAAGCTATATCTGTTGTAAATTTATCGGTACGGGTGGGCAAGATATTGGATAATCGATTAATCGAAATAATCGATTATCGATATTTTCTGAAATATTAATCGATAAGTCGATTAATCGGTAATATCTTAAAAGTGAATCGAATAATCGATTATTGTCACCCACCCCTAATCCCATAATATTGTAGTAAGTGAAACTGAAGCTGAAATTTAGGTAGAATCATTATTGCTGATGCAAGACTGATGTTATTATAAAAAGAGGTAATAAATACTTTGGCTGAATCAGCAGAAAAGCAATTTATAATTTAGTTTTAATTTGTAAATATGACTTTGATATTACCTTGGGATAGTATATAATCAAGTGTTTTTGAACAACAGCTGCACTGATGCTTCCATATTTTTTACTAGTTTCGTCCCTATTAGATTAATTTTTTAAAATAGCGTGTTTCGTGTAAGTGGCTGTATTGATTAATGCACTGGATCAATGACAAACTTTTAGTTATATTTTTCAACTAATACATAATAAACTCGTTAAAGTAGAAAAAATGAATCAATATATCAAATTATGACAGCTAGACACCCGCTGTCAGGCTTCTTTTTTTGCTGGTCCGCTCTTGTCACTTCGGTTGTTGGCTCCTTGGCACCTGACATAATTTTGCAGAGGGGAAGGCGCATTCATTGGCGTAAACATGCCCCCGGCCTTGAAAGGACTAACTTTCAACGGGAAGAGGACATAGTTTTCCAACTGCTCTGGATATTATGCCATCTATAGTTTTAATTGTCGCTACGCGACAAATCTCGTCACGTCCGGGAAATAACTCTAGCACTCTTCCAAGTCGCCATTTTATTGGTGGTTGATTGTTATCTCTGACTAGAACCAGTTGACCAACCTTTAGGGCACCTACACTGGTTTTCCAACGGACTCTTCTCTGAAGCTCGCTGACATACTCGAGACTCCATCTTCTCCAAAAAAACATATAGTTTCTGGATTTTTTCAAACTGCGATAGACGGTTGTCAGGAACACTGCTCACGGATGCATATGGTATTGTCAGTATAGGGCAACCAATTAAAAAATGGGCCGGTGAAAGGGCGGCAAGATCTTCAGGGTTAGAGGTTAATGGGGAAATTGGCCTTGAATTTACCACTGCTTCCACGCGGATCAGCAAAGTTTCAAAATCTTGAAAAAACAAAATCTGATTCCCCAATACTCGTTTTAGATGTAATTTAACACTTTTGATCCCTGACTCCCAAAGCCCCCCGAAATTTGGCGAATTAGTGGGAATAAAGTGCCATGTGATTCCAATATTAGATATTGAAGTTTGAATTTCATGACCATTATCACTGAGAAATTTGTATATATGTTGAATGTCTTTATTAGCTTTGACAAAATTTGTACCATTGTCAGAGTATACATGCGAAGGTTTTCCTCGACGACTAATAAAGCGATTAAAAGCTTGGAGAAAGTCCTCAGTACTCAATGATAAGACCAATTCTAAGTGGATAGCTCGCGTGCTAAAACATATGAATAAAGCAATCCAACCTTTTATACGTTTGCAACCGCGTCCACGCCTATCCTTCATTATAAACGTCCCGGCATAATCGACACCTACTGTAGAAAACGGCAACGTTGGTTGTACTCGCGAAGAGGGTAAATCACCCATAATGGGTTGAACAGTGAGATTACGATGCCTGGCACATTTAATACAATCTCTAAAAACCTTTCGAGCTAGATTTCTACCTGCAATGGGCCAAAATGTTTCTCGAATATGTGATAATAATAACTGAGGCCCTACATGCAGTAAAGCTTCATGCTCGTAATGAAAAATTAAATTAGTCAACTTATGTTTGGAGGAAAGTAAAATCGGGTGTTTTTTAGAATAAGAAAACTCTGAATTAGATAGACGACCGCCTACTCGCATGATTTATCGGTTATCAATAAAGGGACTTAAACTCAACAAATTGCTGCCCTTTGGTATTTCAGCATTATTAACAAGATAGCGATATTCTTGTGAAAACGATTCCATTTGAGAAATTTTTATTAACCTTTCAAAGGCTAAATTTATTTCCGATACACTTAGAAAAGGCGACATATTTCTATTCACTCTATTTTTACGAGCGTTTTCGATGAATCTAAAAACAAATGCCGCGCAACGCTTTAATTTAAGTAAGCTAGAAGAACGATCAAATGGAAACGTCTCGGCGGGAATAGAAACTACGAAAGTAGGGTTTCTTTTTTCGGGCAAATCATCGCATAATATCGGTATTTGGGGCCACTCATCAGGATTGAATAGCCACTTGGGACCATTCCACCATAAATCACATTTTAATAATTTGTTTGGCCGTACGCCTCTGGAGACCAAATCGGCAGGGTTGTCGCTAGTAGGTACATGATTCAAAAAAAATGACTCCGTTAATTTTTGTATTTCGGCCACGCGATTGTTAACGAATGGTTTTAAAAGGTTCGGTGAAGTGCGTAACCAACCTAATACAATCGTCGAATCTGACCAGCAGTAAATGTTATCAAATTTGACGTCAATAGAAATTACAACTTTTATAATAAGTTTTGACAAAATAAGAGCCGCGCATAGTTCAAGCCTTGGAATAGTCAAGGACTTCAACGGAGCTACTTTCGATTTTGCGCAAAGTAGGTTCGCTTTAAATTCGTTCTTCGTGTTTTTTGAAAGTACATACACGCATGCGCCGTAACTAGTTTCGGACGCGTCGGCGAATCCATGCAAGGTTAAAGAATCTGCCTCGCTGCAAGTTACGTTTCTGACTATTTTTAATTCGTTTAAACAATTTAGCTCTTTTGAAAATTCTAACCAACTTTGGAGAATATTGTTTGGCAATATTTGATCCCAGCTTAATTTTTCTTCCCACAACTTTTGTAAAATAACCTTAGCTATGATAATACAAGGACTTACCAAGCCTAAAGGATTGAATATGGTTGCGATGCGTGACAATATTGTTCGTTTGGTAATTTTATTATGTTCCTTGGGTATTGAAATTTTGTATACTAATAAATCAGAATCGCTCAACCACGAAAGACCTAAAATTTTACTTGAACGATCTTGACTCGATGAAAATTCTATAGAACTTTCGAACATTTCCGTGTGTAATCCGTTTATCGCCTCAGGGTTGTTTGATTTCCATTTTCTGAGCTCAAAACCGCGTTTCAGAAATACCTTGGAAATAGTTTCACAAACGTATTTAGCTTCTTCTAGTGAATCAACACAGGTAAGAAGATCGTCAACATACAAGTTGTTCCGAATTATAGACGCTATATTTGGATACTGTTTTTCGCATTCGTTAGCTATTTCATATAGGCAACGAATAGCTAGAAATGAGGCTGCCGCTGTACCGTATGTTACCGTGTTTAACTCGTAGGCTTTAAGTGGCTCGTTAGGATTTGATCGCCATAAAATTTTTTGCAAACTACGTTGCGCTGGATTAATTAAGACTTGGCGGTACATCATTTTCATGTCGCTGGAGAGAACGATTGAATGCGTACGAAATCTTAAAATAATTGACAACAAATCCTGTTGTAGTATAACTGAACCGACCATTTGTAAATCGTTTAACGATACGCCCGTTGAGGTTGCACTCGAAGCGTTAAAAACGACTCTAAGTTTTGTCGTAGAGTTTAATTCGCGTAAAACGCCGTGATGCGGCAAAAAGTATTCGGGTTTTTCGCATTTGTCAAATGGCACCTCTGTCATATGATGTAATATTTCGTATTCTGTTAAAAAATCTACGTATAATTTTTTTAAAGCTTCGTTTGAACTTAATTTTTTTTCTAGCTGGGAAAATCGTTTTATTGCTATTTCTCGAGAATCACCTAATTTTTTAGGGCTGTCTTTAAATGGCAAAGAGACCACGAAACGACGTAAGGGGAAATTTTAGTATTTTCGCAGAAATGCTTTTCGCAAAGTTCTTCTTCGGGTGAGAGAAGAGAAACTTTGGAAGATATTTCTTCTACCTCCCAAAATTTAGATAACTGATATATTTTGTTTAAAATTGCATACAGAAGTTTTAGAAGGTGTTCCCAAAGAACCAGCTACTATCCAGCCCAGACGCGTATTTTGAAGTATGGGTTTTTGAGGTCCAAGGTCAATTCGACCTACACTCAAAAGATTCCAAAACGTATCAGCACCGATTAAAATATCGATCGCTTTCGGAATATGAAATTCTGAATCGGCTAATTCAATGCTTAAAGGAATATTAAGAGATTTCCTATCAATAAACGTATCGGGTAAAGAACTTGTTATTTTGTCAATTACAAAACAAGTTAAATTAAACGTATGATGACCATTTGTCGATTTTATTTGAATTTCGTATTTTTCATTCGCATAAGAAGTTTTATCATTTATTCCAGAAACTACGAGTTCTGTTTTAACTGTTCGTATTTTTAGTTTTTTGCAAAAGTTTTGAGAAATAAAATTTGATTGTGAGCCACAATCTAGTAAAGCACGACCAATAATTGGGTTGCCTTCACCGCTATTGACTAATACTCGTGATGTAGAAAGAATTGTATTTTGAGCCATAACAAAATTACAGACTGTCGTTTCGTTTACTTCTTGAAATTCTGTCGTATTTTTAATGTCTCTCGTCTCAGTACTTTGCACTGTCAAAGCTTGTCGCGTTATGGTTTGATCGTGTAATATGGTATTGTGTTTTTCACTGCATATTTTACAACCCGTCCAATTGCAGTCTTTTGTTAAATGATTGCGTTTTAAACAATTTCTGCACAATTTTAACGCAGCAACCTTTGATTTTTTGTCTTTAATAGAAAGGGAAAGAAATTCAGGGCAGCAAAATAAGCTGTGATCTTTTTTACAAAGATAACATACTCTTACAAATCTCGATTTTTGTTCGTCTTGGTCGTCTGTTTTTCCGACAAGGCCGCGAGTGTTATAAGGACGCTTATTGAAAGGTTTTTTATTATCGGCTTGATTACCTTTGTATTCGAAATTTGAATTTATTGTTTCCAATAAATCGGCACGCTTTTTTAAGAACTCTTTAAAATCATTTAAAGATATTGTGGATTTTTGTTTTTCCCATTCGCGGGCTGAACTTACATCTAACTTGCTCGACATGATATATATTATTAGGGTATCCCAATAATCATTTGGTTCACCCAGCTGATTAAGGCTGCTTAAATGTTTCGACATGTTGTCATATAAATTTCTTATTTGAGATGCCGATTCTGAAGACAACGTTTCCGCGTTAAAAATTGCCTTAATGTGATTTTGTATTAAAAGGTTTGTTTTGTTGAATCTTTCGCATAAAATGTCCCAGGCAACGCTGTAATTATTTGCACAAAATTCCAAAGACTGAATTACTTTTGAAGCAGGCCCAACCAACGATGCCCTTAGATAATGGTACTTTTGTATATCGTTTATTTGCTTGTTATTGTGAATTAAGGATTCGAATACGTCTCGAAATTCCATCCAGGTTTCATATAAACCCTCAAATTTTGGAAGCTTTATTTCGGGAAGTTTGACGCTTTCAAGCGGAACCGAATGAGAGGAACCAGATACCGAACTGGCTGACGTATTTGCGCCTTCAGGCGCACTGAACTTTTCGAGTAAAAATTTCGCATGAGAAAGTATCGCATAAAATCTCGTTTCACAGTCTTCGCGTTCTTTTATCTGTTGCTCGCTTATATCCTCGCATTCGATCTCGCCTTGTATTTCATCAAATGTGCCGAAGTATCCCTTCAGCTTTAAAAATGCGTTGCTCTAACTCTATAATTTTGACACGATCCAATTTCGGATTTGGTTCTGATTCCGAGGGCGTTATCAAGCCATTAATCGAGGCTATATACCTTTCAAAAAGAGATAATCTAGATTTTACTGTGCCGCGTTTTTTTGTCAACGCCTGTATATCTGACATCTTAAACCAATTTGCAAAGTATTCAAACTAAACTGCAATTCAAATAAAATGCTAATAAATCAATCTGCAAAGAACAAGGAATCAATTATGTAAATCGCATGCAACGCGTGTAGGCATTATAACAAAATATTTTACTTCGCTGCTACGCGCGGAAACAGACCGAGTTCTTGGCCACGGAAAAGATAGGATATATTGGGTATGAAGGAACTCACAGGCCCAGGCAGCTTCTCTGTCGCTGGTGCAATCGTCCAGCTGAAATGGCACTGACTTGGCGCTGCTGAACTTCTCCGTGATCTTTGCCGGCGTTATTACGAGTTATTAGGAAAGTCTTTATTCTAATTACTTCAATTTTCTTGCTTTATCCGGCTCGAAGGACCAATGTTTCGTCTAAGTGGCTGTATTGATTAATGCACTGGATCAATGACAAACTTTTAG
>MU182506.1:120051-207123 GCA_016904865.1 Pissodes strobi | reverse complement strand
TCCTTGGCACCTGACATAATTTTGCAGAGGGGAAGGCGCATTCATTGACGTAAACATAGCGATAACTCTGAAATACATGTATGGCAAAATTGCAGGCCCTCATCAACGCGTTTCTGTCGTCCGCTTAACATTCATTTTGCTCGTAAGACTCCTGAATTAACCGTTGCAAAATCAAAATTTGGATCATCGAATTAAAAATTTAAAACCCTTTTTTACCACGAAGGAGCCCTTAATTTTCAGAATCATTTTTTAGAACGATTTAAGAACATACAAATGATCTTTATACATGATTTTTATCGTCAGTGATAATTGATACTCCCTATATATAAATATAGATGATGAGCAAAAAATTCAACAATTAATTGTCTAAAACACGATATATTAAACGTGTAATACTTAATTACTTTTATATCTTATTTCTGTTAAACCTTATTATGGCCAGCTTTCCTAGAAATTCGACCAGTGTGCGCCGGGTCCAAAGGTCACATGCCAGTATCATGCTAGTTTTCGCGCGGGGAAGGAGACATACCGTTGACGTGCCGCCGCGTAGAGTGAATCTTCTTATCGTAGTTGTTATTCGCTGCTTATACTATACTCATCAAGAGTGTCGTATAGAGATACATTTTGTGAAATTATGAATTTTAGGCGTATTATTTAAAATACATATCATGTATTATATATTTTTGAAAAGCTTATAAAATTTCCATTCAAACCAAAGAAAAATATACAGGGTGTTCCATTTAAAAAAATATAAGTTTGATTTATAGCTAAAAAATGACAGCTCACAGCAAAAATCTGACTACGTCACTGGGTTCTACGTAAAAAAGTATATAAGAGCAAGTTTTTAGCTTTATGATATGTTAAAGGATAACGGAGATACGAGAGGGGTCCCAAAATGCATTATTTTCAATTTCGCCCTGTATCTCAGAAACGAAGCGGGCTATAAAAATTTTGTTTTGGAAAAAGTAGCAGAGTATTGCGAAAACCGCAACTCTCTATCTTTACTCGTAAGTGAGATACCCCGTAATATCATCGAAAATGGGACACCCTGTACATACATAGCAATAAGAGGTTTAAAGATCAAGCATAAGGTCAATGACCCTAAATATACAAACCAAAGAAATATTAAAGAGGTTTTTTATTCAACTTTTTCCTCTAAAAACTCCTTAACTGTACAGGGTGGCTCGAATTTATGTCTATGTATGGGGAACTCGAAAACCCTAAGAGATACAGTGTCGGTCAAATTAAGGCAAAATTGTGCATTTAGGTGCCTAACAATATACCGTTTAGAAAGTTTTAAAAATCCGACTATTTACGGATATATCCGGAAAAAACAGAAATTTTTAAAAATCGTTTTATTTTTGCACTAATTGCACTTTTGCATTGCTCTATCCAATGATGATATCCAATTTGAAATCCGACGTTCGGTCTTCAAGGGATCATCATCAACTTTCTTTTTTTAAATACGAACTTTAATTTTTTTATCGTTTTTCAGATGATATTGGCGTTATTAATATGAGTATGTGTTTTTATTTTTTTCTATTTTTTTTTAATTTTTATAATTTTTTAATTATTTTAATTTTATATATTTTGCTTTGGCGTGATTTTAAATAATTTAAGGTAGGTACTTTTGAAATTTTTTAATTCTATAAAAATATTTTATTTGTTTTTGTATTACATGGAAAATTGGAGCCCGTATTAAAAATGAAAAATAGTAAAATTATTTTTTACGAGAATATGGCCATGAACTATTACTCAAACAAGTTGCTTAGTGTCTTTTATTTATAAGCAAAATACCAATGGGTGTTTTTCCATCAAAGTACCTATAGTATCACGTAGTATGATTATAAATTGTTGATGTTATCTATTAAATAATTTTTTTAATTGGTTAAAAGTTGAGAATATTTTATCTTTGTAGTAAGCAACTTGCTTGAGTAATAGTTCATGGCCATATTTTCGTAAGAAATAATTTTACTATTTTTTATTTAATACAAAAACAAAATAAAATACTATTATAGAATATAAAAATTTTAAAAGTACCTACCTTAAATTATTTAAAATTACGCTAAAGCAAAATATAAAATTAAAAAATAATAATAAAAATTAAAAAAAAATAAATAAAAAAAAAACACAGTCATATTAATAACGAAAATACCATCTGAAAAACGATAAAAAAATTAAAATTCGTATTTAAAAAAAGAAAGTTGATGATAATGCCTTGAAGACGAAACGTCGGATTTCAAACTGGATACCATCATTAGATAGAGCGGAAAAAGTGGCAATGCAAAACTGCAATTCTTTTTTAAATAAGCCCAGGAAAAAAATAAAACGGATTTTCAAAATTTCGGTTTTTTCCAGATATCTCCGGAAATACTCGGAATTTAAAAACTTTCTAAACGGCATATTGTTAGGCACCTAAATGCGCAATTTTGTTTTAATTTAACCGACACTGTATCTCTTACGGTTTTCGAGTTCCACATACGTAGACACGAATTCGAGCCACCCTGTACATATTGCCTTAAACTTACGTAACTGAACTATACCTAGGTCTATTACAGATACATCTATATAAGGAGTTAGAACTCCAGGAAATGGTACGATTTGATGCACTACATATGCAATATATTTAAGTAATGGTTGTCATCAGCCAACCTCTGCGTGTACTAATGCATCCCTGACTCTAACTAGGGGAAGAATGCGCACATAATAGACTAGATATAAGCATGACATGTAAACTTATATAGAAAATAAATGCTTTATTATTTATTATATTGAACCATTTTGTTAACATCATAGCAACCAGTCAACAAAATGCGTGTCGAAAAGAATTGCGTATCGAAATGGAATCATTTTGAAGGCAAAATAGAAAAAATAACTTTTTGAAAATTGGTTAAAAAAATAATTATATACCGTAGAGGAAGGAGCATGAGTAGTTTATGTTTTGACCAGATCAATTTTCGGAGCTAAAGACAGAAATAAAAATAAGAAGATTATATATGTTGGGCCCCAACAGCAGATTAACGGTTTATCTCTGAGGAAAACCTTTGCTATTTTTTAATTAGGAAGGTTCCAAAATAAAACGAACCTTTTTGGTTCAACAAGTTGTTTTATTATTTTACGATCGATCACATATTACTACATTTATTAACCGGGACTTATTATATTTGTCAACAATAAAACTACATTTATTCACCAGAATATACACAAAAATAAATTAAAAAACAAATTTACAATGTTATTAAATATGTATAGTATATTGTCATTCCTGCAATTTTAATAAATAAGTAATCTCCAAAATCACATTTAGCCAATTTGATTAATAAATTAGTATTTTAAACATATTAAGTGGATGACTTTGTTTTAACACATATCTACATCGCTTAATACGGAAACTAAAAAAATAGAAATTGTTATGAGAGAAGACAAAAAATTATTATCAATCACAGATTGATGCATTTTCACCTAGAACGTCTTGTATGTGTGGAAATCCTGTCAATATAGGCTCTCTTCCACCCTGATCTCACGGTGTAAATTGCATAAATGCCATTTAAGTGATCCAAAGGAAACTAAAAAACCCTAAAAAGACTATACGATTTGAATTAAAAGCGAGTCTTTTAGGATTTTTAGCTTCATTAGTTTCACTTAATTAGTACTTGCCCAATTTACACCTTGAGACAAAGCCGAAGAAATCCTATATTGCACATTTCAATAATGAACGAATGAGATGGAATTTAAGGTAAAAATTTGACACATAAAAATTAACATTCCACAATCAAAAACATCAATGTTTGATGACAAATTCTTGAAATTCGAACTTAACGTGTATATTTAAAATTTATATGCATCTTAAAAGACACGTTCTAGGTAATAAATTAGTACACAATAAAACCTAAGGAGCTTTAGCTATTTACAAATTCACAATTCAAGCGTTGTTTTACAATAGGCCCTAAAAATATTTAAAAATAAATTCCTTAAAGCTGCATTTATGATTACATGAAATCAAATCTTACCGTTTAGAACAGTTTGAACCATAAAAATAAGTTAATAAGTTTCCGAAAAACTTTCCGGCGATACACTTTCTACTATACTTATTTAAACTTTCTTTATTTAATATGCTTCTAAAATATAATCCCTTAAAGATCCTTCTTTATATTATTTGAAATGCTAAAAGATAGCGAATATAATAGAGTGTCATCTGGATACATACATACATACGCTATACGGTTAAATGTTTTGTTGATTTGAAGTACATTCTCCACGTCAATCGTTTAAAAAAATTGAACAAAATCAAAACGCGTGTATCAAAATGACCATGCTGTCATGGTTATTGCATTGAAAACTTCTGTACGCCTCAATTAATTTCCTTAAATTGCAGAGAAACTAAAATTCTTACTAATAACCGACTAGATAAAACACGACGGATCACTTTAAGAGTACTTTTTGATAAACTGAGAGTGAAATTCGGCGAATTTTTCCAACATACTTTTCAGTTTGTCGGGTTGAGGCAAAATGGTGGTTCTAAAATGATACGTCCCCGGTTGCTGACCGAAGCCGGATCCCGGCACGATACAAATTCCGGTGTTCTCGAGCAACTCGAAGGCGTAGAAAGCGTCGGGCTGTTTGCACTCTTTTTTGGCGGCCGCGATCGCCTTTTCGGGCAAGTGGATTTTTGGGAAGGCGTACATGGCGCCTTGTACCGCGTTGCAGCTGAAGCCTTCCATCGAGTTGAATGTGTCGGCGACCATTTTTGCTCTCAACTAAAAACGCAGACAAGAAAAACAAATAGTAATGCTAATTGTGCGTAATATTTTACTTATTATTAGTTACCTTAAGTGAATCCAATACCGCCTGTTTTTCTTTGGTGAAAGACTCGTAGCTGGGTTCTCCCTTTTGCGGGGGATTCACAACGGCATCCAAAGTGGCCTGTCCCAATGCGGTCGGGCATAACAAGGCGCTGATCGCTTTCAGATACATGGCTTTTACTTCCGGGCACATATTGATTACCTAAACAGAAACGATGGTAAGAACGACAAAGAAATAATAAAAATTCAAGCTTTATTACGTCGATCGACTAAAGGAAAACGTTTACCTCTGCGTAACCTCCTCTAAGCCCACACTCGCCCATGTATCCCTTTGAGCAAGACATGAAACTGGCCAACTCCATAGAGCTGTAGGGTTCTCCCATTTCTGTCAAAACCTGCAAAAATAAATCGGTATTATAATATAACAAATAGCCCAAGCCCAAGTAACAAAAGGAGCTTTAATATGGTTTTCAAGAAGTTGTTACAGCCAAATGAATAAGACTCACTTAAAACCTTCTGCTCTAGACAAACTCTTGAAGGCAAGATAAAGGCCCACTCCTATGAGGGTCTCAAGACCAAATTTTAAAGCTTGTTTAAAACCAACTTGCATTGAAATCGGGTCTCTTATCATTGCGTTCAAGGCAATCATAAAACTTTTAGCAAGTGTCATTTAAAACCATAGGATTTATAGTGATCTAAGATCAGGATGAGTTTAAGAACTCTGAGATTTATAACATCTTTAGATAAAATTATCATATCCTGTAAACCAGTTACATCAAACAAATGTCCGTCATGTGACGTCGTCTAGTCGGTGATGCATTCCAACTCCTAGAATAAACATGGAGGAAATGCAATACCAAAATCTGGTAAATTCGCCGAAATGGGAGACAAAAATTATAACGCAGTCGACTTTTTCGATGAAATATGGAAGGATACCTTCTAAAAATTAAAGCGCCTTAAATTTACTGCTTTTTTAAGTAATTAAATTTTTATTGACTAATTCTAAACAAGGCTTAATTATTATAAACAAACTTAAAAATGTTTGCTTGTAATCTTATATTGTATTACTGTTAAAATCCTCGTATATTTTTAAGGTAGGAACTGCGAAATTTTGACAAAATTATTGAATAATATTTCCTGCCTAAAATATTTCCAATATGGAGGTTTGTGCTGTTTGTAAAAATATGGCTTCTTATCATTTAAAACCTCAAGGTTTCTTAGAAAGAAGGCATAAATCCTATTAGTTTTATCATAACCTTTTATTTACTGTAATTAATCTGTTTACTCCTAACTGTTCCTTAGAGTAAAGCTTCTTAGTCTTGACCAAGGTTGCTCGGCCTGATCATAAAACTGCTTGGCCTTATCACGGTGTCGCGTAAGTCTTCTAGCGCTGTGATCAAGTTTTCTGCACCCAATTAGATCACCATAACCTCAAATTTTGTCCAGTTTTATGTTTATGTATATTTTCATTTATTATCTTTTAAAGATTGCAACTTACTTTTTTTTGAAATTACCATTTCTTGTAACTTGTAAGTATTTATGTGAAATATTTTCCATTTTTAAGCAGATTATATTGAACATCGCTACTGAATCACGACAGATAGTCAGAATGACAAGATGGTCGCTTTAAAAGACTTATAGGCGGTAGGAGTTAAAGTAATGGTTTAAGAAAGCAATAAAAAAAACAATAGGATTTTGTAAAGACTATATGGCCTTTGTTCGGTTTCCAGAGAAACAAGTGACGTCGGCAACAGCGCCTGGCAGATGGTAGCATTCCTAAAAAGACAATATAATCGGTCTCTTTGTTCCGTCGGTCATTGCATTAACATGTACTTAAAGAAATACAGTCCTAATTTAGTAAATTTATGACTTTTAATTTATAAAAGTATAGTACAAGTTAAGAGAAAACATCTCAGTCAGTTGGGCTGAACATTTGGTCCATTCGAACCGCATTTAGTATCTCTGTAACGAGAATAAAAAGTGAATTTGGTGAAGAATAGCAATGGCCGGCGGCAAAAGCAATCACAAGTAAGTCCCCATAGTCATATCAGCGAATATTAACTACGACAAGAAGGCCCACTTAATGGCCAGAAAGCGCTACAAAGGACTCGTCGTTGATTTTCTTCGTTGCCTGGTAACAATCAGCAAACTCCACGGCACACAGGTTGAATTTAAATAAAAGCTGGCCATAAACGATATTTTCGTTTGCAGGATATTTAATCAAATTTATAACGAAATTATTTATGGCACTCTAATACTCTAGTTGACATAGGAAAACACAATTGATATCTTCTGAATTGTTTGCAGCGCCCCGTCAAACTTACGTTATGGTTTTTTTTTTATTATTATCACCAAATAAATATTTTGATAAAGTTTGTATTCAACTGGATGTTTCAAAAATCAGTTAATGTTTTTAATTAGTTATTATTGATAACAATACTCAAGGTATGTAATAACTAATATTTAAAAGATTTTGATTTTGTGTTAACGATTTCACCATATTTCCGAATACTAATATTCTGACAAAAAACATCAAGAAGAAAATGTTGCTCGAATTTGTTCTATCTTTTAATATTTAATTAAATTTTGGCGTTTTGGGTGATTTTAAAATTGGTTAAAGGTTTCGCACAATTTTACTGTATATTTCATTCCTATTTTGTAATACAATACAACTAAAAAATAGCGATATTATCTTATATGGAATATTGAGTCGACTACAGAATTTAGGCTTGAAAATTAATCTGACAAAAGGATGAGCTGGTCTATGGCCGCCGCGTCAGAGGTCGCCTGCCAACATGATTGTTTTATTTGTATCATGGCCTGCCGATATTCTGCTAGTATTCGCGCGAGGAAGGAGACACACCGTTGACATGCCGCCGCGGAGAGTGATCCTTTTTATCATATAGTTTTGCCCAAATACATAATAAAAAGATAAAGACTGATGTACTATACTGCTAACGTGCTAACACTCCGTTGAGGTTATGTGTTGGTGTTATACCTAATTGTGCAACAACTGTAGCCAGATTATCAGAAAATGACGCGTCGAAATGAGGATCCCTTATTGGCTAAATTTGTAACGTGCGCAGTTTTCCCTGCTGCTGTCTTGTTTGAGCATTTACGTTTCTCTGTTTTTTTTTTGCTTCATATGCTGTACTGAAAGTATTTTCAAATGTCATTTTAATTCAAGTTTAAATTACCTTTAACCCAACGCATTATTAAATTGGAATTTTAAAAGCTATATCTGTTGTAAAGTCATCGGTACGGGTGGGCAAGAAATTGAATAATCGATTAAACTCTTAATATTTTAGCAAATAACTGAATAATCGATTAATCGAAATAATCAATTATCGATATTTTCTGAAATATTAATCGATAAGTCGGTTAATCGGCAATTTCTTAAAAGTGAATAGAATAATCGATTATTGTCGCCCACCCCTAATCCCATAATATTGTAGTAAGTGAAACTGAAGGTGAAATTTCGGTAGAATCATTATTGCTGATGCAAGACTGATGTTATTATAAAAGAGGTAATAAATACTTTGGCTGAATCAGCAGATAAAAATTTATAATTTAGTTTTAATTTGTAAATATGGCTATGATATTACCTTCGGATATTCAGAATATAAGCAAGTGTTTTTGAACAACAGCTGCACTGATGCTTCTATATTTTTTACTAGTTGCGTCCCTATTAGATCAATTTTTAAAAATAGCGATAACTCTGAAATACATGTATGGCAAAATTGCAGGCCCTCATCAACGCGTTTCTCTCGTCCGCTTAAGATTCATTTTGCTCGTGAGACTCCTGAATTAACCGTTGCAAAAACAAAATTTGGATTATCGAATTAAAAATTTAAAACCCTTTTTTTACAACGAAGGAGCCCTTAATTTTCAAAATCCTTTTTTAAAACGATTTAAGAACATACAAATGATTTTTATACATGATTTTTATCGTTAGTGATAATTGATACTCCCTATATATAAATACAGATGATGAGCAAAAAATTCAACAATTATTTGTCTAAAACACTATATATTAAACGTGTAATACTTAATAACTTTTATGTCTTATTTCTGGTAAACCTTATTATGGCCAGCTTTCCTAGAAATTCGACCAGTGTGCGCCGGGTCCAAAGGTCACATGCCAGTATCATGCTAGTTTTCGCGCGGGGAAGGAGACATACCGTTGACGTGCCGCCGTGGAGAGTGAATCTTCTTATCGTAGTTAATATTCGCTGGTCATATCTCTCTATCCCATTCCCAAGCAACAGTGATCATATGTTGTATTTTTAGAATATTTAGAGTAGACGCTTAAACATTTTTACGATTTTTAGACATTATTTATGTTACACATGCGCTTGGCTGGGTGATTTGGGGATATACATGCCATTTTTTCAGTTTTCTCGTAGTACATTTTAGACCTGTTCTATTTTTAGACACGAATTGCTGCGTATGAGCAGCAGGTGATTAGATTCTAGTGCTAGCGACGGACCACCGTCCGTCCGACTTCCTCCCTTACGTTTCCATCAGGTGGGGCGATAGTCGCGGTGTTGCCGCAGTGGACGTAGGATACAGTTTCCTGGTTGATTGTAGGTGCCTTTTCACACGTTCAACGTGAAAATATTGAATAGGGTATTAGTAAATAATAGTAATTAGTCATTTTTGTGTTTTTAATTAAACATTATGTGAATTTAGTTCTAGACTTGTTCGTTGTTAGACAATTAGTACAATGGGTAGAAAAACGGCTGCGGCGGAAGAAGATGATAGATTAAATAGGTTTATTAGACGCCGTAAGCAAATAGTAGACAAGCTTAAAAACTTTCAAAACTTTGTTTCAAATTTTCGTGATGAATCTCAATTAGCTAAGCTAAAGGTCCGTTTGACGAATATAGAGCTTCTTTTCAAGGAGTTTGAGGATGTTAGCAAAAACATTTAACCTAAAGAGACCCGACAACTCATTCATAAAAATCCGAAATCTTGCAAAAATATCAACAAAACGATTGTCCCGCCTCCTTATATTTTTATGTATGGTGTACAAACTTTTGTCAAACTTCGTCCCCACTACTAAATGTAGTATTGCCCGCCCCCGCCTGAACGAAAGCAAGGACAGTTCATAGACGTAGACTTTGAAAATGTGAGTCCATCATAATAATAATTTCAATAAAGTAATTGAAATGATGGTATTTATTCGAGTGCATTATTTAAAATATATTTATGTTTTATTTATAGTGTGTGGGTTAGATTGAGTTAGTTTGGGTTAGATATGGGTTCTGAAGGTTAGTTAACACAAAATAGTTATTTTGCTGTGTCACGAAATTTTTCCGTGTCCTTGCAAAACCACTGCGATGAAACCAAAGAAGTATTCACTTCAAAAATGATTTAATAGAGGTTGGTAAATGACTGCAAACATATCAGATTATCCATTAATATCACATACATAGGTAAGTATTATAAAATATTAATTAATCACATCACAAAATGGTGCCCACTGTACTACTGTGTTTCATTTAGTTTTACTTACTTGTGGAAACTCAGGTTCGGATGATAATAGCTGGAGATTTTGCATACCTCACACCACAAGACCATCGTTACTTTGATATAAAGTTTATAAAAAATATTTATAGGACATCACTCAGGAAATACAAAAAAGCTACACGTCGCGTCGCGTCGCACAAATTCAGGCTTTAAAACGTCCATTTGAAACCAAACAAAACTGGGCGAAGAGTGCTATTTTGCACGTTTTTTAATGAAAAACATTTATTTATTCAAGTCGCGATAAAGTTGGACGGCCATCTTGTTACTTTTGACGTCTGTATTATTAGGAAACCCATTCAAAACGGTGTCGAAATATTTGCTAGTGAGCTTTGACATTGCACAATTTTGTTAATATCATAGCAACCAGTCATCAACAATAGTGTCGAAAAGAGCTTCTTTTCGACACAACTTTGCGTATCGAAAAGACTTCTTTCTGATACCAAAATAGAAATAGTATATTGTGCAACAAGTGCTGAAAATAAGACTTTTCACACGATTGAGACACTTTGGTGACACGAGCCGTAAGCGGGTGTCATAAAGTCTCAAGAGTGTAAAAAGTCTTTTCAGCACGTGTAGCACACTATACTTTTTCTACGACTGCTACATACAGGGTGCCCCACTGGGAGTGTGGTAGAAAATTACATGTTACATGGGAAACATTTTTATTATTGATTTATCAGAAAATTTTATTCCTAATGAAAGAAGCTACGTGAGTAAGAGATTCTCGCTAAACTATAACTAGGGGCACAGTCCTAAAATGGGGCCACCGGAGTGGGGTCCCTATTTTCCAAATATTTTGAAAAAGAGGCTCCGAGGGCGAAGCCCTAAAATGGGGCCCCAGAGGGGCAAAACCCTAGAATGGGGCCTATGGTTCAGGAGTCCCATTTTTTACAGATTTAGCAATGGAGCCCCCGGGGGCGAAGCCCTAAAATGGGGCCCCAAGTCTTAAAAGGAGGCCTCTGGTATAAGAGTTCCATTTTCTACAGTTTTGCAAAAAGGGGCTCCCAGGGGGTGAAGCCCTAAAATTGGGCCCCCGTTTTTAGAGATCGGGTAATGGGACCTTTGAGGGCGAAGCTCTAAAACGGAGACGAAGCCCTTTAATCTAAATACCCGAATAAGCGTGTGAATGTGAAAAGTATACTTTGCACACGCCGTGTGCAAAGTATACTTTTCACACGATGTTTGAAATGTCCACTTTTCAAGAGAAGTTGTTAGTGCGTTTTTGTCTATTTTCAGGGCAGTCGTAGAAAAAAGTATATTCAACATACATTTGCAATGAATGGTCATTGCATAATATACTATTCAGCAGCTAATAATGAAATAAAATTTCCGAAAACTTATTTCCTGAATAATTTCAAATTTGAACACCAAATTCATGAGATACCAAAAATACGCAATTTTATCCCGATTTAAACGTTTTTTCTGCTCTCAATGATTAAACGAAAAATTAAATCATACCACTGCTAGCCCAAAAATAAATTGCTTATCATTATTTTTGAGACAAATAAAAAGGGACTGAAGTATACAAATTTTATTTAAAAACATACAAATATGACAAATATCTGGTTAATGACATATTCAAAAAGTAGCTTAATAACTATTTTCTTCTATTAAATACCTATTAAAACATATTTACAGCAGTGCCTTCACTGGTTTTGAAACGTTACCAAGTTAGTATAATTATCGAATGGGGAAGAGCCGTCGGTCGTCGACCTCCAATGCTCTCAATCTATTGGTGCAGTTTCTTTACTACGTGCATACTATACATATTTTGGGGGTAAAACAAGGCGGAACCAAGGGAAGCGGCATTGTCAGATTGACATGTAAGAACTTCAGAACCGGTTTTTGATGAATCAAAAATGGGGAAAATAAGTATTTAGTGTTATAATTAGTGATGGGCATAACCGAATTATTTTGATAACCGAATTATTTGTATTCAAATAATATTAATAACCGAATGATTATTTGAATAATCATTCGAATAAATTCAGGTTAACGATCGCAGCCGGTTAGGAAGGAGGTTCAGCGTTATCGGCATCGTATTCGTAACTCGTAACTGCTGTAATTGTCTTATTAAGCATGGCTTAATAAATAAGTAAATAACAATAGAATACGAGTGAATATTTGATTACGCAATATTATTGAACAAAATGTAATAAACAGCATTTTACGTTTTTCAATCAAAAATACTTAAACTCCAAAATATGATTCTTGGATGTGTTGATTACATGTAATGAACATAATTATTAAAAATCTACTTTGCAAAAAGTATTTCTCTCTGGCGATGTATTTATAGTACTATATAATATTAATCATTAATAGTACATATTATATTGTTATAGTTATATTACGACTTATGTATTGCTCTATTGCTCCTACATTTAAATTCCAATATATAACCTAAAAACTAAACAAACATTAGGTGATAATAATTGGTGTTATGTATTGGAAAGCCGGCCGTATTCATTACGAAGAAGTGTATGAAAGAAATACTAATCGCAACAAAAAATATCGGCCGGCCGGATCAAAAGCGACCGCCTTTTATTTTGATTCTTTGAAGATGTCAACAAATTGCTGTTTTTGCACTTTTTAGGCGTTCAGGCGCCGAAAATGTGATATTTTTTTATGTTAGGTACGCAATAAAAGTAAATTATGTAATCTTAACTTAATATTCGCTAGTTTTCAGCCCCCCAAGTTCGGCTTCCACATTCCACAATTCCACATCCTACCGGTACATTTGAAATTTTAAAACTCATCTTTTATTCGAGCTAAAACATCGAAACTTGCTTCATAACTCATAACTAAATTACAACCGCTGATTGCTCGTTGATCATTCGATGATCGACGCGTTCGTGTTCCTATTTGAATTCATACGTATCAGGTTCAGGTTATTTTTCATTCGAATACTTGTGGAATGAAAACCGAATAATACAGGTTATTTTAATAACCGGATAACAGGTTATTTTTCATTCGAATACGCCCATCACTAGTTATAATTTAATATGAAAAAAGTATGTACAGTAACTCGTAAACTTAAAATTTGGCAACGCTACATCTATCGACCATAGAATGTGCCTCAATGTTGGGGGAAAACAAAGAACCATTTGTCCCGTCTCTTCAGGTTAAATGTCTTTGGATGTTAGTTTAGAAATTAGTCTTATAGATGAACCTCGATATGATAGTAGAGAGTATGAAGCCTTTGAAGAGAAATATTCTTTATGTATGGCGGTAGACAAACTACAAGTAGCGCCAAGTTTAGCCTTTAATAATAGCCCTCAACAAATAGCGTCAGCTAATTTAAATCAAAGCTTACATTTATTTAGTTCTAGTGCTAAATTACCAAATATAGGTTTACCTAAATTTCAGGGTGGCTTTGATAAATTTCCCCAATTTTTTGAGACTTTCCAAACCTTGGTTGACAAAAACCCATGCTTAGATGAGGCCCACAAATTTTATTATCTATTAGATTCCCTCGAAGGAGAAGCAAAAAGGGTTTTGAAATGTCTAGAGGTGACTACTGTTAATTACACGGTTGCTTTAGACGTTTTTATAACAAGCCTGTCATAATACATTCTCACTTGACAGCATTATTTGACAATCCGGTGATTAAACAGGGGTCTCATAGTAGCATACAGGGGTTAGTTGACAAAATAGAAAAGCATCTTAGAGCTTTAAGAGCACTAGGTGAACCAGTGGACTACTGGGATAGATCAGTAATATTTTTTATGTCTAGAAAATTGGATTTAGAGACAAAAAAGGAGTGAGGTCAATTTCAGAATTTGGTAGTGCACCAAAACTTAGTAATTTCACGGAGTTCTTAGGCAATAAAACGAGAATTTTAAGTACGGTAGATTTCAATAATAAGCCTCTTAAAAATGGTTATAGTGGTACATCAAAAGGAGCCTATGGGGCATTTGAAAGCGCTAAAAACAGCCAGCTTAAATGCGAATTTTGCAAGGGGTCTCATTTTGTTTATTATTATGAAAAAATGTTAGGGTTTCCAGTTTCTCAACGCATAGAGCAAGTTTAAAGGTTAAAATTATGTTTCAACTGTCGTCGTTCAAGTCATCAAGTAGACAAATGTAGGTTATCTGGTTGTAGAAAATGCAGCGCCAGACATAACACTCTTTTACACCTTGAGAAGAAACCACTTCCTGAGCTTAAAAATTCTCATCCCGTGACAAGATTCTGTAGATCAAAGTGCATTAGAAGATCAATTTTTAGTAGCGGCTTCCTGTAGTAGTGTAGTTAAAGCAAAGTTTAGCCAAATATTATTATCTACAGCAATTGTAGAAATTAAAAATTCTAACAATGAATGTATTAAATGTAGAGCACTTTTAGATTCTGGATCCCAAGTTAACTTCATTACTCAAGAGCTAGTAACCAAATTAGATTCAAAATTACATAAGAAAAATGTTCCTATTTCTGGAATTAATCAGATGATAAGTCAAATACGCAATGAAACACATTTAACTTTGAGATCCTTGCATAACAATTATAAGTGTTAGACAACATAACTTCAAGCATTCCTTTACATTCGTTTGAAACTTCACTGCTTGAAATTCCGATTAATTTAACTCTTGCCGACCCGGAATTTAACAAAGCGGTAAACATAGATATCTTGTTAGGTGCAGCGATTTTCTTTGATTTACTTTGTGTTGGCGAAATCAGGTTAGGAAAAAATAAGCCACTTTTGCAAAAAAACCGTTTTTGGTTGGGTAGTGTCTGGCCCAGTCTCAATTCAAAATCAAAATGTTAGTAATAAACAAAGTTGTCATTTTGCTGGCATTGATATAGACGAGAGTTTGAAAAAATTTTGGTCAATTGAAGAAATACCAACAAAAAAAGATCAATTCAAGTGAAGAAATAGAATGTGAAGAAAACTTATTTGAGAAAAAACCGGCAGATTTTGTGTAACCTTACCATTAAAAAATAATATTTCACAGTTAGGTGAGTCTTTAGAAATAGCAAAACATAGGTTTCAGGCTTTAGGGACAAAATTCATCAAAAAACCCTTACTTAGAAAAAAATATTCTGATTTTATGTTAGAGTATATGGAATTAGGTCATATGACTAAGATTCCAGGGCAAGAAATTGAAGTGGATAGTCCAGTTTATTACCTTCCGCATCATGCTGTATTCAATGAGGCTAGTTTGACAACAAAATTGCGAGTTGTATTTAACGCTAGCTCAAAAACATCCAATGGCATATCGCTAAATGATGCGTTGAAGATAGGTCCCACAGTGCAGAACGAATTATTTGATATTTTAGTACGCTTTCGGCAGCATAGTGTTGTAATCACAGTCGATATCGAAAAAATGTATAGACAGGTCAATCTTGCGACTGTGCGTCGCAATTTGCGACGCATCATTTGGCGAGATGACCCAAAAAAGTCAATAGAACATTTTAGACTTAATACAGTTACATACGGAACCGCATCAGCTTCATTCTTAGCAACTAGGTGTCTACAGCAAATAGCTATACACATTCAAGATAGTTATCCAAGATTAAGTTATATTATTTCTAAATGTTTTTACGTGGATGATCTTATTTTAGGTACTCCATCTATCAATGATGCAATAGATTTAGATCAGTGTTTAACTGATACTTTAGCTCAGTATGGATTTCCACTTCGAAAGTGGGGTTCTAATAAAACAGATGTGTTAGATGCTTTAGCAAAGAACAAAGAGTTATCCCCAGGATATTGTATAACCAATGACGATACAAAAAAAAATTTAGGTGAGTTCTGGCAAGCTGGGCAGGATACATTCAAATATATTATTCACAATGGAGCTGTTGTCGCCGGTAAGGTGACCAAGCGTTTTATTCTTTCAGTGGTCTCCCAGATCTTTGACCCGCTTGGGTTAGTCGGGCCAGTTACAATTGGCACAAAGATCATTCTACAAAAATTATGGAAGCTCAAGTTAGAATATTAACCTTGTGGAATAAGTTTTATACTCATTTAGGTTCTTTAAATTTCATTAGAATCTCGCGGCAATGTATTATAGACAATGCAGTGCACATCGAGTGCCAAGGGTTTTGTGATGCTAGTGAGACATCCTACGGCTCATGTTTATATATAAAATCTATAGATAATGTAGGAAATGCCCTAGTAAAGTTAGTTTGCGCGATATCTAGAGTAGCGCCTCTTAAGTATGTTACGATCCCAAGACTAGAACTTTGTGGCGCATTACTTTTGGCACAATTAGCTCATAAGGTTTTAAATGCTTTGAACATTCCAATATCAAGAATTTATTATTAGACGGACTCTACTATAGTTTTGTCCTGGCTTGCACAGGAACCTAGTAATTGGACAGTTTTTGTAGCGAATCGTATCTCTGAAATTCAGGGTTTCTCAAGTGAGGCGATAACCCGGCCAATATAATCTCTCGCGTAGTGAATCCGTCCGAGCTGCAAGAGTTAAAATTATGATGGGCTGGGCCATTATGATTGCAAACCTCCCCTGAACATTGGCCGTCTTCTCCAATGGTCATTGAAAATGTCCCTGAACGTAGGAAGCGTAAAATTGTTCTTACAGGTATTATTAGACAGATCAATTTTTGAAGTAAGGTCAACGTTATTTCAATTAAAAAAATTAGTAGCTTGGTGTTTCAGATTTTTTAATAATTTGCGCATTCAACCTAGTCATAGGATCATTGATAAAACATTAACAGTTCCTGAAATGGACGCTGCATTAATTTCTCTTGTAAACGTAGCTCAAAATCAAGAATTTTCGGCTGAACTCAGCTTCTTACAAAAAACTGGCCATGTAGCACGAAATAGTATTTTTAAGGTCTTTAGATTCATTTTATAAAGAGGGTTTAATTTTAGTTGGTGGACGGTTAAGCAACTCAAAGGAGTCCTTTGAAGTTAAACACCCTATAATGTTGCCTCGTAGACATCTTCTTACTAGATTAATTATTTTAGATCAGCATCGAAAACAGCTACATGCTGGGGTTCAAGCTACTCTAGCAGCTCTTAGACAAAAATTTTGGATCATCAATGGTAGGAGCACCGTGCGAAATATTTTATCAAAGTGTCACACATGTATTAGAGTAAAACCCACTAGTTTTACCCAGAAAATGGGAAATTTACCAAAGTCTTGCATAACCCCACAAAGACCCTTTTATTCTTGTGGAATTGATTTTGATGGCCCATTTAATCTGAAGGATGGTAAACTACGGAATAGTAAAATTGTCAAGAGCGATATGTGTTTGTTTATATGCTTTGTGAAAAAGGCCGTACATATCGAGTTAGTAGGCGGTCTTAGTACTGACACATTCTTAAATTGCTTGAAAAGATTTGTTTCTAGGCGCGGTCTGTGTAACCATATTTATACAGATAAGGGTACTAATTTCGTTGGAGCTAACAACGAATTAGTTGGAATTCATGATGCTCTGTCTAAGATTCAAAACGATATTCTTTTTAAGAATTATTGCATAGATAATTATATAGATTGGCATTTTATCCCAGCAAGATCCCCACACCAGGGCGGGTTATGGGAATTTACAATAAAATCGGCTAAAGGACATTTAATTCGAATAATTGGCAATAGAACCTTAATATTTAAGGATTTATGTACTATATTTGCTCAAATAGAGGCGGTTTTAAACTCACGACCCTTAACACCTCTCTCTTCTGATCCCAATGATCTGCAAGTCCTCACCCGTGGTCATTTCCTCATTGGAGATTCTTTATGTGCATTGCATCAACGAGATGTTCTGGATCCGCGGAGTAATAGACTGACTCATTACCATCAGTTGCAACAAGTAGTCCCACATCTATGGTCTCGATGGAGTTCGGAGTACTTGGCCACCCTGCAGCAGAGAACTAAATGGCATGGAACTTCTGCAAACGTCAAGGTTGGAATTTTGGTTGTCCTGAAAAAAGAATCCACTCCTCCCCTCAGTTGAAAGGTAGGACGAATAGTAGAGCTACATCCAGGGCCTGACGGGCTTGTACGTGTTGCCAGTGTCAAGACAATGAGTGGTATCGTTCGCCGGGCTATCCAGAAACGGTGTGCTCTTCCAGTAGAATAGAACAGTGACGTTACTTTTGATTAAGATGCAAAATTTACGTTGCGCGGTTATCAGTGTGGATGTTATGGCTGGCCTATAATTATGTACTAAGACTTTGTCAATTTGCTTGTTTTGCATTGCACGCATGTGCATTTTCTGCATTACGTTAATTTTTAGTTTAGCTTTAAGGAAAAGACATGCTAAACCACTGTTAGTTTTAGTTTATTGTTATTAGTAGCCACCATTTGTTTGAAAGGCAGAGCTTTCAAGGCCGGCGGTATGTTCGGTTTCCAGAGAAACAAGTGACGTCGGCAACAGCGCCTGCCAGAGGGTAGCATTCCTAAAAAGACAATATCATCGGTCTCTTTGTTCCGTCGGCCATTGCATTAACATGTACTTAAAGAAATACAATCCTAATTTAGTAAATTTATGACTTTTAATTTATAAAAGTATAGTACAAGTTAAGAAAACATCTCAGTCAGTTGGGCTGAACAGCCTTAATGAAGCAATATATTTTCCCAGTAATCCTAATACAGTCTTTTAAGTAGCCAATCTAAGACTTGAGCTTTATTGCTATCTTATATAAAACTGCAAGTTTTATGAAGTGCTTAAAGAATATGTTTTAAATCCAACTTAAAGCTATAGTCTTAAGTCATATTATTTTAAAACTAAACATACTTTAAACCCTCCAGAAGACCAACAAGGTTTTAGATTGATAACACAAGAGCCTTGTTAAAGCTAACACAAGAGTAACCGGTCGCAAGTCCATGGACGCTTAATATTATTGCTACGAAGGCTGCTTTAAAACTTAATTTTAAGAATAAATGAACTTTAAGATCTGTTAGCATGTTTGAAGGTGTTCATAAAACCCCAGTACTTCTACCGTTTTAAAGCTGATATAAATCTGACTAGCATTTAAATTGTTACTTGGGCGCTAAAGCGGCGTTGCCACGTGTCATTTCGCGGCTGAACTTAAAGTCGGCTGTGTCACGGGTGAGATTGGTTTACACTTGATAACGGGCAGAGATAGGACCGTTGGAAACGTGTAATTAAGTTAAATAAAGACAAATGAAAGTCCGAAATTCTGCTTCTAATTTCAGTAATGAGTCACTGTCTACCGCATTCAGATAATAAATACTTTATTCCTATCATGAATATTATATGTGCAACGAAAATATTGTTTGCCTGATTATTATTAACTAAAGTCTTAGAATACAGAAAAAATGCTTCCAAAATTGTGGCCCCTGACCAAAACGTGCAGCGATTCGAACAACAGTTGCTTTTCATCGAGCCATATCGCTATACGAAAGGGGGGACATCGCTAAAGGTCTGGGAAACACACAGAATTTGTATTATCATTATAAACCTAACTTAACAAAACAAAAATACAAACCTTTTTAAACGAGTAGAACTTGGAACCGTCAGCATAAACATTGTCCTGATACACTTCGTCGGCCAAAAGGAACAGTTTTTCTTTGTACGCGAATTTGATGATTCCCTCGATGTTCTCCCTGGACAGAACTTGACCAGTCGGATTGCCCGGGTTAATAATGACAATGGCCCTGGGATGGCAAATCTTTTTCGCCTCTGTTATCGCACGCTAAAAATAGTATTTCCTATTAAAAATATATTTTACAGCAGTGAATTAAAGTTTTTATGATGTTTGTATCCTTGTTCATTTGAGTAATTAAAATAACAGCATTCGTTAAACAAAAAATTGCGTTACCTGCAGTTCTGCGGTATCCAGTCCCCAATTCCGGGACTCGTCCAAGTAGTAGCCGACCTGTTGCAATCCGAATTCGGCCAAAGACGCCGAATAAAGGGGATACTGGGGAATGGGAATCATCACTCCTGGTTTCTTGCAGCCGACGTCGCATATCAGCAATTTTAGGATGTTTCTGATCGAGTCGCTGGCACCTGGAAAGTATATTTAGTTATCGTAATATAATTATTATTTTCTACACTAGTGATGACCTTCCTGGTCAAAAAAATAGAATAAAACAAAACAAATAGGATTTTTTCGTATTTAAAACAAGTTCTTGTAGTGTCTAACAAATTGTTAGTAGATATGTTCTATATTGTTGAGCATGATTCATGTTTTACCTTACAAATGTTTGGGTTTTCTCTCCAATTAGAGCCAGCGTGTAAACAGCACAAGTGCTAATTTAGTGACCCTAACGAAGCTGAAAAACCAAAAAAGAAAACTTGAAATCGATCGATTTTATCCTCGAAACGTCGGTTTCAAGTTTTCTTTTTAGGTTTTGCAGCTTCCAACTAGCACTAGCTCTAATTGGAGAGAAAACCCAAATATTTGGAAGGTAAAAATAGAATAGAATAGAAAATTTCTTTATTTCAAAACTTATTTACATTAATTAAGTACCAATGCAAAAGGAAATGAAATGACGTCACATAGAAACCCGTACTATACTACCTGCCTATCTAAATAATCATTTATGGAGTATGGTTCAATATCCAACAAAATATCTTTAACTTTACATTTAAACTGTTTAAAATTAGTTATAATTTTTAATCCTATTCGGAAGCGTATTAAAGAATTTTATACACATGTACATCGGATGTCTCTGAGTCATTGTTAGTCTGTGATATGGAAAATAAATATTTTGAGTTCGAGTTACATAACTAAAAATTTTATTATTTTGTGTAAATAAGCCAAAAATCGGCTCGAATAAGGACTGCAGTCTTAAGACAGCGACTTCTTCTCCTCTCGGGGCTAGATCCAAAAACAGAGCCCAGCGAAATCAAGAGGTACCTAGAGCAACAAAAGTCTTGTAAACAATGTTTATGTTATAAGCTAAAAACTAAAAAGGGCTACAATTGCAGCTCTTTTACCAGCCCAACTCAAACACCAGATAATGGACACAGAAATCTGGCCCGATGGTGTACTCATCAACCATTTTGCGAACCTGCAGCGTCTGAACAAACCCAAACTCGCCATTTGAGCCAGGGAGACAGAGGCACAACAAGATCTACTCAGGAGGTGAGAGATTCTCTGTAGGTTATGTAAATAATAGGTTTAGTAATTCTAGTTTTAAGGTCGGTTTTAAGAATGAAACCAAAAATTTTAAATTGTTACCTATATTGCATGCAAATGTTCAGAGTATTAGAACTAAAACACATGAATTTGAAGTAGTCCTCAGAGAAAACTCAGTTGACATCTTTTGTATGAATGAGCACTGGCTCACTTCAAACGAGCTTGCAGTTCTAAACATTCAGGGTTTTCAGGTGGCTTCTGGCTTTTGCAGGTCTGGGATGACTCATGGAGGTGTGGCTCGCCTGACAAGGTCCGTAAACTACACATCACTCAATTTAGAACATTTATCTACAGAACAACATTGTGAGGTAACTGATATTCTTTTAAATAATCTCAACATTCAGATTGTCACCTTTTACCGATCCCCTTTGGGCGATTTTAATTTCTTCATAGATACTTTAATGTTAATTCTATCTAAACTTGACTTGTCTAAACATCTTTATGTCACGGGTGATTTCAATGTTTCTTTTCACGCAAACAGTGGTAGAGCATTGGACATAATTAACTGTTTCCAAACTCTCAATCTCCGCCCACTAGTCGATTTCAGTACTCGTCTTCAAGCATGCATTGATAATGTATTCACAAACATGACTAATCTCTTAGCAGATCTCAAACAGCTTAATCTGTTTCATCTCTCAGACCACATGGACATTCTTGGAACACTAAGCCTTTCATCATTAACGCAACCCTCTACCCGAGTTTCCTTTAGGCCAATTACGGACGAGGGTTTGTTTAACTTGTACAACACTCTTGAAGCAGAGACATGGTTGTTTATTCAGGACTGTCAATTGGACCTTGAGAGTAAATTTCTTATATTTTTATCCATTGTTAGTGATGCAATAGAGTCGAGCTTTCCTTTGAGGTCTGTATTGAGATGTGATGGAACAACAAAATTCAAGTCTAAAATTGACTGGTTTAAAAGTGATCTGAGAAACATGATGGAACAATTGCATTTCATGGTGTCCCTTAACAAAACAAATATCATTTTAATGCCTAATAAAACTGTCAATGATTTAAAAAAAAGTATAAATTAACATTAATAACAGCAAAAAAAGCAGCACATGATCAGTTTGTTTCACACTCTAGTAACAAACAGCAAGCAATGTGGGAAATCATAAAATCTAACCAACCAGAGCAATCTAAAGCCTCAAATGCTAACCGAAATGCAGATGACTTTAACAACTACTTTGCCACTGTGGCTGAAAGAATTTTGGAGTCATTACCTGCTTGTAATTCTCACTTTAGTGAATATCTAAATCCTACACGTGAATGTCCCTCATTTCAATTTCGTCCTGTCACCTATAATGAGACAAGATCCATTTTTTCTGAATTAAAAAACAGTAATTGTAAAGACACTTTTGGCCTAAACACTAAAATTCTCAAAACACTAAAAAATCTACTGATTATTCCTCTAACCAAGCTTATCAAGCAAGCAATCTCACATAATGTTTTTCCAAAGGTTTTTAAAACAGCCAAAGTCATCCCAATTTACAAAAACAAAGAGTCACAAAATGATGAAGCAAATTACAGACCTATTTCTATTTTACCTATAATTTCAAAAATATTTGAGAGAGACTTTGAATTTGTGATCATTTTGAGACCTCAAACCTATTTTTCCAAGGGCAATTTGGCTTCCGAAAGAATAGGTCGACTGTGAACCACCTTGTGAATCACATTATTGATGGGTTCGAGTTGGGACAGGATACCTTTTTTTCTGTTTTATTTTTTATTCATGAATTAAAAAAAACTACATATAATGAACGAACACGGTATATTAAAAACATAAAATAATCAACTCATTTTTTGATATTAAGCAAGAGAAAATAGAAAAGTTGACACCTACGTAGATAGATACCTGAGTCGTAAATCAAGATATAGGAACTAGAAACTACGAACCAACGTTAGTAACAAAATAAATTAATAAACTCTAATAAACATTACAGAGAACTGTATAAGGGCAAGGCAGACATTCATTCCGATCCTAAAGAAACAAAAAAAATATGGAGTCCAAAACCAAGGTTCCGAAGAAATTCCCGAAAATGATGGCGAGGAGATTCTAAAAGCACTAACACAAATGAAGAACAATAGATCAGCAGGAACAGATTCTATAACGATAGAAGCAATTAAAATGGGAGGTATCATTCTTATCAATAAAATAAAAGAACTTTTTAACCTTTGCCTAACAAACACCACCATACCAGGGGACTGGAACAACGTATTGATGATACTGCTTCATAAAAAAGGAGATCCTACAGACATAGCCAACTATCGTCCCATCAGCTTACTCTTTCACTTATACAAGCTTTTCACAAGAATAATAATCAACAGATTAGGAAAAAAGCTTGATTTTTACCAATCAGTGGAACAGGCAGGATTTTGCGCAGGATTTGGAACTACAGATCATCTATTGGCCTTAAAAACTCTTATTGAAAGAACAGTGGAGTATAATAGACCGTTGGTTCTGATCTTCGTGGACTTCCTGAAAGCATTTGACACTGTAGAACCAGACGAAATTCTCAAAGCTCTTAGTCATTGCCGCACTGACTATAGATATACGAGACTAATACACAATATATATAAAAATACAACAGCATGCGTGAGGTTACACAAAAACACAATTAAATTTCCATTCAAAAGAGGAGTTAGGCAAGGAGACACGATGTCACCCAAACTTTTTATTACCGTCCTCGAATACGCGTTCAAACAGCTGGAATGGGGACAAAGAGGCATAAACATCGACGGTAAGCGATTAAACAACTTGCGTTTTGCCGACAACATCGTGCTAATCGCCGACCATATACAAGAAGCCCAAGAAATGCTGACAGAACTAGCAAATGCCGCCACAAAAGTAGGACTACAAATAAACACACAAAACACAAAGATAATGACCAACCTAGTTCTCCGGGAAACTCACATTGGGAAGTCACAACATCGACGAAGTAAGAGAATATAGATATCTAGGCCATGACATAAAAATACAGAGACAACCAAACGCAGGGGCTTGGATGGGCAGCCTATGGTAAACTGAACGGAGTATTCAAGAGTGATATCCCTATCTGTTTAAAGCGTAAAGTGTTTAATCAGTGTGTGCTTCCTCTCATGACTTACGGAGCAGAGACACTCACGCTAACAAGAGCGAGTGCAGAAAAACTTAGAATAGCTCAACGTAAAATGGAACGCTCTATGCTGGGAATAAAACTATCAGATCGCATCAGGAACATAAATATCCACAAAAGAACGAAAGTGAAAGACATAATAACAAGAATTGCGAAACTAAAGTGGCAGTATGCAGGACATGTAGCTAGACGCAATGATGATAGGTGGACGAAGAGATTATTAGAGTGGCGACCGCGAAACGACAAACGGAGTGCAGGGAGACCTCCCACAAGATGGCGAGATGACATAAAAAGAATCGAAGGTCAGTAGATGAGTGTGGCTCAAGATCGTAAACAATGGACATGTAAAGGGGAGGCTTATGTCCAGCAGCGGACTACGATAGCTGGGTGAAGAAGAAGAAGAAGAATAAACATAAAAAGTTAAGATCAAAATAATATAAACAAAGCCTGTAGTAAACCTAAAATATCACTTTTCTTGCCTTCTTCCAATCAAAATCAGAAATTATATCTTTGAAGTCTATTTTTTCACTTATATCTTGCTCAATTGCAATTGTTGCAAGACCAGTTAATCTTTCCTGTGACATAGTTGAGCGTAGACAGTTTTTAATCAATTTTAAGCGAGAAAAACTACGCTCCCCTGATGCCCCTGTTATAGGTAGAGTTAGAAACAGTCTTATAACAATTGCAACATTAGCAAATAAAGAAAGTAAATTGTCATAAATATCTCAAAATTTCTAATGGAGTATTTTTTTCTGTTAAAAATGGTTTTAAATTTAAAGCCATAATTTCATTATACAGTTCAGCACCGTCAAAATCACAAGATTGATTATCTCCATTTGTTATTATTGTTCTTTAGGGCTGGTGTCAGGAGTGCTGTCGACAATTATGGAAAAGTATTTAGAACCTATTACATTATTAACAATTGTTTTTGTGATTTTTTGAACCATTAAAGATATAATTTCGTTTTGAATAAAATATTACTGAGGTAATTAGGTGATCGTTTTCCTCTGTGTTTTGAGATTTCTATTCTTCGTAGCTGTTCAGACATTACCGCATCAAATTTCGCAACCATTTCTACTGCCTTCAAGAAGTTACCGTTATTACTTTCGTAAAGAACACTAGTAACTTCTCGAAATGGTAAAGAACAATTTGCCAAATACTGAATGATGACAATAAGCCTTTCAATAACGGCGTGCCAGTGTCTCCTTTCCATTTCAAATAGTGTCTGTTGAGTAGCGTCAATGCTTGTTTTATTTTTTAAGTTTAAAAATTTTTTAAATAAGATGCTGATTTTTCGTGCTTAGAAAGCGTGTCAGAAACATGTTTCCAATCAGAAAATCCCTTGTCATCTGTCAGCGAAATGTTTAAATTCTGCCCAAAAATTTTACAGCAGAAGAAAAAAATCCTGTATAACTTTGAGGAATATAATAACAATTGTCGAACTAATTCTTCGCCATTGTTTAATTTTCTCTTTAAATAAACTAACGAGAAACTCTGATCTATTTTTTAAAATTAGTCTTTCGCCATTATATTCTCCTATCAGAAAATCTATATAGCTTTGCGTAAGAGGTGATGGCCGATTCGCAGGATCGTTTAAGTCCCCCCATGCTACCAACAGATTTTGCTTCATTACCTACAACGTCAGATTCGGATTGAAAAGGGCTTCTTAAACTGTATTTGTCCACGGTTTTGTCCATCTTTTCGTCGAAAATACTCGTATCACTATCGGTGCTATTTCTAGGAATATTTAAAATACTACGGCGCGGCGGCGGGCTAATTTGGCGCCCCTCCGGGGTGGCGCCTTCGTGCCGGCCACGAAATGGCCGGCCGCTAGACACGACCCTGCACCTATAATCAAATTTGTGTCATCTGCAAAATTTGTAATCACAATGTTGGTATTATCTATAATATTACATAAATCATTGATAAAAATGATAAACAAAACCGGACTTAGAATACTCCCTTGTGGAACCCCTACAAAATTCTCTTTTATATCTGATTTTACATTTTGATCACTTTTTATAATTTTCGTCTATTGGATAGGTAAGACTCAAACCACTTATTTACATGCCCCTAATTCCATATCTATCTAATTCTTTAATTAATAATTCTCTGATTAAGGCAAAATCATATGCTTTAGACAGATCAAAAAATAAACCTGCTACAATCATGTCCCCTTCTATCAACTCAAGTATTTTCCTTGTAAACTGAAAAACAGCTGTGTATGTAGATCTACCTTTAAGATACCCGTGTTGACTCTGAGTAAATATATTACATTCATTACAAAAATCGAGCAGTCTTCTACAAATTGCTGTTTCAAATATTTTTGAAAAGCTAGACAATAAACTAATCGGTTTGTAATTGTCATTTTCCTTTGTATCTCCACCTTTAAACAAAAGTTTTATCACAGCCAATTTTAACTGGTCAGGAAATATTCCATATCTAAATCAGTTCCCAATAATATATGCCAGTACTTCTTTTAATTGAACTATTGACAATTTTACCATGCAAATTGGTATTTCATCATCACCAGTGCTATATTTATTTTTTTACCCTTTGACCAATTTAACTACCTTCTCAGGAGAAGGTGGTACATAATGGAGCGACTGATTGTTATAAAAAACAGAATTTAGGTCATAATGATTATATGGTATGTCTTTTATACTATTAGGCATATTTCTGTTAAAAACTGATTAAAATGATAAGCCACTTTCTTTGGTTCACCTGGTATTTGAAACTCTTCAGTGGTTTTTATCTTACCTAAAATTTCATTACAAATTCCCCACATTGACATTGTTTGGCTTTTTTTGTCAGACTGTGTTATCCCTTGTTACACGTCTAGAATTTATTAATAATCTCTCATATTCTTTTTTTGCTTCGGTATATTATTATACACTTTTAAACAAATTATTATTTCTGCTTAATACTAAAAGTGCATCGAGCCTATTTTTACATTCTAGTATTTGAGGATCATTTACCTTTCTGTGCCTTTTACTTTTGCTGTTTACTAGCTTTAATGGGAAACACTTATTGAAAAAACCTATATACAAATTAATAAAGGTGTTCCACTGCTTATTTACATCGTTTACAGGTATATTATATACTAACTGCCAGTCTTGATTATTGAGAATGGTCAAAAAATTATTTTTTTCTACATCGCTAAAGTATCTTCTATATCTACTCATACATATACAAGCAATCTCACCACTCAGTAAGAAAACAATTTCCTATGCCATGTGATCTGAAATATGATTTTCAAAAACCCTGCTTTGCCATTTGTCAATATTTGTAAAGATATTATCTATACAGCTTTTCGAATTTTCAGTTATACATGTATTTTTAAAAATAGTTGGGACTAGACTAAATGAGCTTACCAGATTGGATATACATCCAATTTTCTACTGTTAAATATCTATTAAAATAGTCTCTAGTTTTTCAATAAACTATTCAAAAGATCCATTTGAAGGCCTATAAATTGATAGAATAATTACAGTTTTTTTGTTAAATACAACCTCTACACTCGCACATTCAATCACACCACCATTTGAAATATTTACATGTTGATTGTTTTGTAGACATTTAGTACCTCTTTTAACGTAGATTGCGGCCCCTCCATGTAGATTTTCTTTCCTGCAAAAGGCTGACACCAATGTAACGTTTTTAATGGCTAAGTTTTGCAATTGCTCTTTCGATTTCCAATGTTCTGTTATGCAAATAGCTTCACAGTTGGGATTTTCCTCTAGCATACACTCTATCTATCTATTGCATTCCCTATTGATTGGACATTTTGGTGAATGACAGAGATACTTTCAGTATGATATTCATAATCTCCATTGCAGTCTGTCACCGAAGTCTTGTCTGATTTTGGAACGATATTAGTAATATCTGTTTTATTTAAAAATTTTCACTATTTCCATAATTTGTTTGGAGTCTTATTCATTCTAGTTTCTTTAGATATGTAGGACACTTTGGATCTCGTGCTGAATGTTTTACCTCTGTCATTCCCATTTGACTGCAATTTGTGCAACACAAATCAGTAACCTCGCAATCCTGGGCATTTGTGGCAACAGTCTTTTTTCTTACAGTATTTGGCAACATGTCCATATCTACAGCATTTGAAACACATGACCAAGGGTAAATATTCCTGCACACAGGTTGTTACTAAATCAAAATTAATTTGTCCTTGTTATAGACACCACTTTGATATCATTGGTGAAGCCTGAAGTATCCCATTTTCTCGGAGTGGATTTCTGCAACTTCTTTTAATTATAACTCTGATCTTCGATACTGCTTCTGGTTCTAAATTTAGAATTTCATAGTTTTGTCTTACTAATTCTCCAATAAATTCTTTCCCATCATGTCCTTTTTCATGCATGAACATTGGTTCTGTATTTCCTAAAGTTTTAACATTTACATTTTTTGTGTTTCCAAAATTTGTAAAAGTTTTCTTTGTTGATTGTCTGTGTGGCTTTCAATTATAACAGCTCCACCCTTAAGGGGAATAATATTTTTAAAACCTCCATTCGTATCTTTACCCACAATGTTCTTTTTAATCTCTTTCACGGCGATACTTGGGTCTTCAAGGTTACTTATTCTTACAAGTATTTCTAACTTTGTTGTATGTGGGGGAGTAGTCCAAGAGTGTGTATTTTTTCCATTCTTGATGTGACCTCAGGTTTTTCTACCACTTGTTCGATACTAGTAGGTATGTTCAATATTGAAGCATATGTTTTTTGGTTTTTGCAGTTTTGGTTCCAACTCCTTTATTTTGTATTTCATTTCTATATTTTCCTTTTCTAACTGTCCTACTTTATAGGCCATACGAGTGAGTTGTTTATGGATTTCAAAACATGATTCTGATATCACAGACCGGTCTACCATTGTAAATGCCGGTTCTCCAAATAATTCATTATTTGTGGCGTTTTGTATTTTTTCTATAGCTTTTAATACAGTTTCTATTAATCCTTCTTCATTTTGTTGATTATTTGACTGTATTTTGCTTTCTTTAATATGTTCGGCACTAATTTCTACTTTGTATTGATTATCTGTCTTCTTCTGTGTTTCTATTTGTTCTATAAATTTATTTTCCCCAATTTTCGATGTACATGACTGGCTTCTTGCTCTCTTCTGTATAATGTTCACTGTTGTCTCGTGGTGGTGTTCTTGTTAGTGACTTTTATGTTTTTTTTGTATTATCTACGCTTTCTGTTATATCCGGTGGCTGTTTGTTTGTCATACTCACTTCCCTTTATAGTTGTATAACAACAATTCAATTGTTTAATTTAATTATAAAACCTAGTGTCAGCGCCCGCACTATACAGATTTACTTATCTGGTAACAATAGGAATCTCACAACCTGATAAGCATACCAGGTATTTGAATTTCCATTGGTTTTTTCATTTGAATGGTATTATTATTTTGCTATGAAAAGCGTTAGATTTACACTATTTACTGCTCTACAAATCATGATTTCGCAAAAAATTCTTGATTAACATGTACTATACACTATCACAATTAAAATGATACCACAAACGCCATGTATTATATATATTTCGTTCGCATGATAATATGGATTTCAAGGAATTTTCGTTGTCGCAATATTATTGGTTCTCAGTGTCACCTAATCCTATTTGGGTGGAGCGCTTGCCTGCCGCTAATCGCATTTCTCGGTATTTTATTATTTTCAGTTTACCATTATTTGTGCTACTAGAAAGGTGTTACGATGTCCTCAAGCGAGTCGTACGTTGAAAATTACAGTTTAGATGAGTCAGGGATTTTCTTTTATTATTATTTTTTTTATATAACATACATAATAAAAACGGTTTTCAGTAAAAGTTTATTTTGTTTTTTTACTGGATGTATGTAGTTTAATATTTTTAAATTCTGAATATGTACATTTTGTTATACTAATTTATGTAACCCGAGAAAACTCGGGATAATAATTATTGAAAAAAAATTAAAAAACAATAAAAATTAAATTTGTCAAAATATTCGTCTAAAGACCGGATCAAACATTTGTTTTTCAACATAAAAAAATGACTTTTATTTGGACACATTTTATTGAAAAAAACTAGTTAGTTAAGTGGCTAGATCATATGTTCTCAAAACGCAATGAGCTGTTTGGGTGTGGTATTTGTATTAGTATTGGCTTGGATATTTTTAATATATGTAATATAGTATAAAATGACTGAAAAGCTTTGAAGTTGCATCAAGACTGTTACATTTGTTATATTTATGAAGTTCTGGAATTTATATTGTTGTTACGTTTCATGTTTGTTGTCTGGATTTTTATTTGCGCTAATTACTCTAACTTTTCATTTTGAAATAGGTCTTTTTTACCTGCGCTAATAATAACGTTCTGCCAATCGGCCGGGATTCCATCCCTTCGTTCGATATACTGGGCCACATGTCTTCGAATCACCTCTATGCCGGGCGAGTCGGTGTAAGATCCTATGGAACCACCTCGGCAGCCTTTCAAAATTGTTCTCGCTCTCTCTTTGACGTCTTCGGGAAACCTACGGAACAATATAGTATATTAAAGATATTATAATATATAGTATCAATCAAGCGATTATTACTTGTGAGTCACTATTCTTTTAAATTGCATGTATTCTTTACAATTTCGCCTAAACCGCATAGAAATGGCATAGAAGCGCCCTGAAACGCCGAGGAATATAATAGGCTGAACAAAGATCGTAAAAAATCTACAATATAGTGCTAGGTACCTATGCAGTGACTGTCCATAAAATGCAAAAAAAATAGCATATATCAACTATTATTGATTTTAAATTACAAAATACATCGTATTTGAGAGAGTGTCATTAAATGTAAGATTTTCTCAGTTATTTCTACGTATGTAAAACCTTGATTTTTCGAAAAACTCGTGAAAAGAAGGATCTGGAATTATTTTCAGTCATTTAATCTGATGGCTGAGAAAAGATTTGGATTTCAGTCATGAGATGCCATTTATACAGCTTTTTGGAGGAAGTCTATTTAGAGGTGAATCACGGAAATACATCGGCGGCGGTGTTTTGTGCTCTGTCCAAAGCATTCGATTGTGTACATCATGGAATACTGATGCCGAAGCTCGAATGATATGGCTTTCGAGGCTTAGGTCCTACCTTGAGGGTCGATATCAATCTGTGGTGTAGTCAGGAACAAGGTCTTCTTCATTACAAAGTGACTGTGGAATTCCACAGGGCTCTGTAGTAGGACTTACTCTACTCTATATTAAGGGCTCTATTCACCTAAACATCTCTGGTAACTTCACCCTTTTTGCTGATGACATTACGATATTGCGGTAGAACAGGAAGATTGGGCGACTAAAACTATTCAAATTCAAATGGCCTATATTAATGAAAAATTGCTTAGTCATAAACATAATACAATTGAACATATAGCGTCAAGATGAAAAATTACTTCATAGCTAATTTCCTATCTAAGTCTATCCTAAATTGGCTTACAACAGCTTGTATAATCAGTTTAAAAAAACATTTTGTTTGTCAACAAGAGTTAAGAAATGATACAATAAAATTGGATAAAATGGTTACATTAGATGGACACTAGAGCAATTGTTAAAATAACATAGATACAAGATACAAGAAACAACAAACAACACATTGGAAACAATGTTTGCAGGAGACTTCAAACTTCATCAGGTCCATGATTCAGAAACTCCTGAATTGTGTATGGTTCAACTTCTACAAGCAGGTTTTTAATAGATTTCTTAAAAGCGCCAATAGTTTCCAGCTGCCTAATATTATTTGGCAATGTGTTAAAAAAATTAATACACGAGTAGGTAGGACCTTTCTCAGTAGCTGTAAGTCTACGTTGAGGAGGGCAAAACTCAATCTAGTTGGAGTAATTCTTTGTGAATTAAACTTAACAAATCTCTCCCCATTCCTAAACAGAAATAAAAGACACTCACATATATAAAGCCCATAAATTGTCAGAAGTCCCAAGTCTCTAAACCTTCCCCTACATGAGTCTCTCCTCCTTAAGTTGAGCAAGATTCTAACTGCGAAAGCTCTATCTGCATTCCTACTTCCTCCCCAGAACATTATGCCATATTTAAGGACTGAGTATATGTTTGCAAAATATACAGTTTTTAGATTGTCCAAGTTTAAATATTTGGAAAGTATTCTCAGTGAGTAACATGCAGAATTAACTCTATTGCAGATAATTGAGAGATGTTGTACCCAATCAAGGTTCTGATCAATGTCGAGACCCAGAAACTTTGTATGTTCGGACAGAGTTTGTGTTGATTCATTGAGAAAAACAACCCTTGGCATGCCCTTATTTTTTTGCTTGGTTCGAAAGCAGACTACATTTGTTTTTTCAGCATTCAATACTAGTTTATTCTTGGTAAACCAATTCTGAGCTGCTATCAGTCGATCTGTGGAGATCTCAAGAAGCTCTGACAGTGCCGACCCATCATTAGCAGGTTGGTATTATCAGCAAAATTTGTGAGGTGGGAGTTTTTATCCAGTATTTCACTGGCTAAGTTGTTAATGTAAAAAATGAAGAGCAAAGGGCCCATGACACTGCCTTAGGGTACACTCATTAAGATTTCTTTCTCATTAGAAAAGTACTTAGCCCTCTCAGTCTCAATAACCACTTTTTGCTTTCTATGTAGGAGGTACGAGTTTATCCACTGCAGGGCTGGTCCACGCACTCCAAGTGCTCCAATTTTTCGAGCAAAATCCAGAAGTCAAAACTATCGAATGCCTTTGACAAACCCAGAAATACACCCAGAGATAGGTTTCCATTCTCAAAACCATTAAGAATCCTCTCAACAAAATCATAAGTTGCAGTCTCCATTGACCTTCCTTTAAAAAAACCATGCTGGGATGAGCTTATTAATTTTTAACTGCACACTGCAATTTCAAAGATCTTAGAAAAGCTTGATAATAAGCTACTAGGCCTGTAGTTTTCAACCAGAGTTTTGTCTCGCTTTTTCTATATTGGTTTAACAATAGCTAATTTTAGCTGTTCTGGAAATAAACCATACTTAAATTAATTATTTATGATGACACAAGGGCACTACAACCTCCTCTGCACAGTGCTTCAATAGATTTGCTGAGATTTCATCAAACCCAGAGCTCTCCTTATTTTTAAGTTTTGCAATAATCCCAGGTACCTCAAATGGTGTGACCGGAGATAAAAAGAAGGAAGAAAGAAAACTGTTTTCAAATAGAGATTTGATAATGTTTGCATAGTATTCCCGCTGTTCATTTACTAGATTCTCTGATATATTATATAGTGTTTCCCAATTTTGATTTGATAGAGCACCCCTAAACTTGATCTTATTTGAAGCATTAAAAATTCTGCTAGCAATCGTTTTTTGATGTTGACTAACCCAAACTAACCATAGTAAATGACCTGGAAACCATTAATGAATGGTTCAATATCAACTGCCTTTGTTTGGACTTAAGTCAATTATATAGGAACAATACTTTACTAAGCGAATAATTTTGAAGAACTTTTTTTTTAATTAGAAAATTAGATAATTTTGTCGAAATATTTTGTCCAAGTTTTTTGTTATTTATTTCAGTTAACCCATAATGAGTTGAATTATACAATTTGTCAATAGAAAACAGCATTGCATATTGCATCATCATAAAAAATCCTTATCAAGGTTAACAATTTTGGTTTTTTGGCATGTTTTTTTTTTTTTGGTGCACTCATACACAAGGTAATTTCATAAGCATGGAAATGTCGTAAATCATATGTTAAAAAAACTACGAAATGAAGAAAAAGATGCGTAAAAAGTTGAAGAATTAACGTTTGTTTCAACTTTTTGCAAAACAAAAAATACATTAAAAGAAATACTTTTCAATTTCCCCGAACTTATTGGGGTAAATTAATGAAAATATCAAAATTTTACTTATCCATAATGACTATTTCGCCTCCACAAGTTGGCGTTATTAGATTAAAATATCATTATTAAGACTGCCGAACGCCTTCAAAGAGTCTGCATAGATGTAATCTACCTGATGTGCTTCCTCCAGCCCCCCCTTCCCCGAATACCCAAAACCATTATTAAATTCAGTTGATTAAATAATTTCGCTTCCTACACTTGCTTTCCTTTTAAGCCGCTAACCCTAAAACGCGCTTAAGCCTTACCGCATTACCTGGGGTCGTCAAAAAGTTCCGGTAAGGTGACCAAAGCGAGAACTTGTCTGATAAAAGTGATCGGAACTTGGCCCATGGCATGACAGTCTCCGATGTTGGCCTTGATGACTTCCTTGAACGGTTTTTGAACACCCTGTAACAAACAGATATGACAATTACCTTTGTGTATTCATATGATTGAATTGTCACATTGGATTTTGCCAAGCACTCAAGCACATTAAAGATATGATTTCTAATTGCATTGGCTCTACATATAGTTTGATTAAAAATTTGAAAATGGACTTTTTTACCGCATATTTGAGGGCTGGATGGAAATAAATTATCGGTATGTGAAAATACCAGGGTTATAGCATAGACTGGCGAAAACCGCACTTTGCTATGCCACATCAGCATCACCGATTTTTGATTTGCAATTGTACGAATCGTATCGGAATTATCGTTTTGTTGTTTACTAGATCGCTTCTCAATAGGATCAAGGCATGAGATAATTTCTATATAAAAATATAAATAACTACTCATTTTATGTCGTATTGTTGTGGAAGCGATAAGTAACAAATGACTGTGTGGGCTGAAACACTTCAAAAAATAATGTGATTGAGTGCAAAGATCACCGTTTGTCTAAAATAGCGAAATTGATACTTTTAAAAATGGAAAAATTATAGTTGCTAGGCGTACTGCATTGAGTACTACAAATGATTAAGGCCACATACCAGTAAATTAAAGCTCGTTTCAAACTTACCAATAGTAACAAAAATCTATGTTTGATATTAAGGGTGCAAACCAGTTTACGTAAGATGAATTTCCTTATTTTTTTTTTAAGAAAATCGATGTCAATGGCGTGTCTATATGCAAGTTATTTAAATTAATAAAATACCAGAAGATAACTAAACAATGATATGTTTTACTTAAGACATTTACCTTCCAATATCAAGATTATTATAGGCAGGGGTGTGTCCAAGAGACGTAGGCTTCATCCAAACGAAGCTATTTTCTTAGCAGGTAATTGACTCACTTCTTAAGGCGATAGCTGTACTCCTTCAAGGTACTTGAGCTTTTTGCAGAGTTGGGTTGGACATTGGCAGAGTAGAAGATCTACGGTTTTGGTGGTATTTTACCGGGCAGTGTCCAGTGAGCAGTCCGGCGACAGTTCTAATATCTACTCTGTTCATGTTCTAAGAGCTGTTTTGCTCTTTTCACAGAGATGGTGATAAACCTTTTCGCCTGTCTTAGTCCTGGAATGTTTCTCCAGTAGGACGACATTTGTTTAGTTCTTCGGTGATGTGGCTCTTCATAAGGCCACAGAAGGGCTCTGAACCATAATACGGTGTTCCAGCTCCTTCTTTCGCAAGGCAGTCTGCTTTTTTGTTGTTCTCTATGCCTCTATGGCCAGGAACCCCACATTAAAATTACCTGGTTGGGTGTTGCTAGTTGTTTTAGGGTTTGTTTACATTTCCAGACTAGCTTTGACATGCACTTGAAAGCTTTTCGAGCTTTCAGAGCCGCCTGGCTGTCTGAAAATATGTACTGTGAACTCCTTGTGGGAGGCACTCTTTTGCACATATATTTATGGCAAGCACTTCCGCTCGGAAGATGGTTATATATTTGCCTAGCGGTTTGGAAAGCTTACAGTTTGGACCTGAAATGCCCAATCTTGCTCCTTTCGCTTGTTTTGAACCATCTGTATACCACAGCGATGCAATATCGACCTGAGGTAGTTTTTTACTCTCCCATGATTGGCGGTCATCAATAACTACTGCGAATGGGACATCTAGGTCCAACATGACCGGCATTTGGTCACTTGGTTTGCTGGCATTTTCCAGTTTTATTTCTTCAAAGATGCGCAGGTAACCCGTCAAATCTCCAGGCTTGAATTTGCCTATTTGGAATAGCCTGTGAGCACTGATAATCGCCTCCCTCTTCACACTGAGACGAAGAAGAGGCATGTTCAGCAGTGCCTCTGCATGTAGGGCAGGTTGACATGACCCCTGTCCTTTCCAGGCATCCTAGCCTTTTTGCACTTTATTAAGTTTGGTCCGAGCGATGAGCTGCTGGGTTTTTGGCCACTATACCAGCGAGGCATAGGTGACCATGGGCTGTATTATTGTTTGGTAGATTCAATATACCATTTTTTGTTTTAGGCCCCATGTCTTGCCAACTAGTTTGTGGCATGTCCAGATTGCCGCTGTGGCTTTAGAGGTGGTGGTTTTGTAGATGCTTGTTCCAGATAAGTTTACGGTCCAGTGCGACCCCTAAATATTTTACATCGGTGGAAAAAGTTAACTGTGTTCCGTGTAGGATGGATGCTCTCATTTATAGCTTCCTTCTTTTTGTAAACGGGACAAGAATGGTTTTCCTAGGATTTAGGGAGGGTCCCTCCCCTTCGCTCCAATTCTTTGATGTTTAGGACATTTTTCATGTGATTTGAAAATACGCCTTCATGTTTGTCCTTTATTATTACTACTAGGTATAAACTAGATATATAAATCCAGCTCTACTCAGGGTGGTAAGGATGTTATCCACTACTAGTGTCCAGAGTAGGGGGAAGCTAACACCTCCCTGATGGCACCCTTTCACTGTGCTGACGGTTGTTGACGCTCCGTTTATTTCTAGTGTTACGAAGCGGTGCTTTAGCTGTCCATCTTATGATTGGACGCTCAACTTCCCACACTTGAAGTGCTCTTCTGATGGACTGATGTGAGGTATTATCAAATGCTCCCTCTATGTCAATGAACGCAGCAAGAGCAATTTCTTTGCATTCGATTGTCTTTTCCATGTCTTTAACTATGCCTGTGTGGATCTGCCTGCTTGGTAGGCGAACTGCCTAGGATGGAGAAGTGTTCTCCTCGTTAGAGTTTCGCTTCTTATGTATTGATCGATTGCTTTCTCCATTGTTTCAAAAAGGAGGTTACGCTGCGCCAAGCTAGTGGTATATGTCCTAGGATAAGGCTAGCTGAAGGGCTGAGGTAGGCCCACTTTCTCACAATCGGCACAGAGGAATGTATTTACTATTTACTTGCCGATATTGTGACTTTATTAGTATAAATCGCGCGACGATTCTAAAAAAGCGACCGAAAGATGTCAAAAATAATAATTATTTCGTTCCCGTTACCCAGGAAACAATTGCAGCGTCCTGGATACTCAGAACTGTAGCCTGCTAAATTAACTTAAAATAGACTTTATGGCGGCATTTCTTTTCAGGGAAAGTATTATGATTATGTTTATACAGTTTGCTTTTCACCGAACATAACCGCCGCCCTTGAAATGACTGAGTCTGTAGAAAGAATTTCAATAATTAATAGTCACTAAACGCACGGGAGGAAGCAAAGGTCACTTAATCACGGGTTTAGGAATCTACTTCAGAGCCTATCGGAAGCGAACACACGTTCGCGATACTTCGTTTGATTAAGCCTCCTTTAGTTTTTACGCTCACTACCTGCACTACGTTGTCCAGCCCAGGATGTACGGCAGTGCTTCTTCCCATTCTCCAGGATTGAGAAGGTAAACCATCTTCTTTCAGCAGCACTAGGATACCCAGAAGTTCACCGGAATTAACCTGCGACTTCCATTTAAATCGTTGGTATGTATGCAAATAATCCGAAGAACAGCGAGCCCAAAAGTGTTGCGTCATCTTCTGGATATGAGCGTAACGACCAAGACGATTGACAGGAATCTGGGTTACATCGGTTTCTGGAACAACATTCAGGGGACGGCCAATAAGGAAATGCCCCGGCGTTAGAGCATCAAAATCATTGGGGTCATCTAATAATTGCCCCAATGGCCGAGAATTTAAAACCGCTTCGATTTGTGTAACAAGGGTATAAAACTCCTCATAAGTCAAAGGAGTGTTATTAATAACGCATTTCAGGTGTTGTTTACATGATTTAACCGCTGCCTCCCATATGCCTCCAAAATGGGGTGACCGTGAGGGAATAAAGAGCCATTGCATTTTAGTATTTTCTAAAAAGCCTTGAAACTTGCTATCATTCAATACGTCATAAATTGCCTTAAACTCATTATTGGCGCCTATAAAATTTGTTCCATTGTCGGAAACTAAGGTTTGGCAAAAACCACGACGAGCAGTAAACCGCTTAAAGGCAGCTATGAATGATTGAGTTGTGAGTTCTGTAGCCAGTTCTATATGCACTGCTTTCGTGCAAAAACAAACAAAAAGGCATAAGTAACCCTTAATGTATTTTTTATTTCGAAATTTGGAATCCTTAAGTAGAAACGGACCAGCGTAATCTACACCTGTGGTAGGGGAAATGAAGGTATCACTCTTTGATTAGGTAAATCACCCATCTGAGCCTGAAGTGGCCTTGGATTGGCATTAAAGCATGGTAAGCACTTACGTATAATACCTTTTACCAAAGTTTTCCCATTTAAAGGCCAAAATCTCTGGCGCACAAAAGACAGGGTCGCATGAGCACCAGGATGGAGATTCCTTATATGTTCATAATTGATTATTAGCTTAGTGAATGCAGTGTTATGAGGCAATAGTATGGGGTGTTTGTAGTTGAATTTAAGTTTGGCATGTCCTAGTCTACCTCCTACTCGTAAAATTCCCTCTTCATCTAGGAAAGGATTTAAGGTACTTAAACGACTAGAAGGCCGAACAATTTGATTCTTCTGGATTTGCTGAATATCTTCCAAAAAATGTTCCCTTTGAATCAATTTGACAACAGCGCACAGAGTTTGATTAAATTCGGCTGGTTGAATACGACCGGTTTTTCTTAAAGCTTTGGGTATTTTGCAATTTTTAGTAAAACGGTAACAGTATGATATAACATTTATAAGTTTTGTGAAGCTTGAACATTTGGCTATAATCTTATTTAAAACCTGAGATGATATATTTGAAATTAAGCATAATTGCTTTGGATTAAATTCGGGAATTTCCGTGTGATTATCGTTATTCACTTTACGTGCAAAACTATTAATATGGTTGCCAGTAGGCCAGGTACGACTAGGTTTTGACAGGAAACTAGGACCATGCCACCAGAGTTCACTATTTTTTAAGTCATGAGGACTAACTCCTCTGGAAATCAGATCCGCAGGGTTCTGAGATGATGGAATATGATACCATTTATCAGTGTCCGATAATTGCTGTATCTCAGCTACTCGATTGCAAACAAATGTTTTTAAATTACGCGGCTCTAAGCATAACCATGAGAGTACAATCGAGGAATCTGTCCAATAAAATAAATCAGTAACCTTGATATCTAACGTTTCTAAAATTTTCTTCATGAGTTTAGCCAGTAAAAGTGCGCCGCAAAGTTCTAACCGAGGTAGTGAAACTGCCTTTAAAGGCGCAACACGAGATTTGGCGCAAAGAATTTTACTAGCTGTCTTGCCACTGTTGTTTTTCGAGCAAACGTATATACATGCACCATAGGCAGATACAGAAGCGTCAGAAAAACCATGGATTTGAATTTTGTTGGAGTTTTTAAGAATAACTTGTCGAGAAATTTTTATGGTTCTTGCAGAACAAAGTTGCATACTAAAATCTGTCCATTTCTGGCAGACTTCCTTTGGTACGGGTTCATCCCAAGATATTTTCAATAGCCATAATTTTTGACGGATACATTTGGCTTGGATTATCATAGGACCCAACAATCCCGGAGGATCAAATATTTGGGAAATATCCGACAACATGGATCGTTTAGTAATTATACTAGGATTAGGGTTTATGTTTGAGTTATTAATTCATCAGACTGTGGTTTCCATAATATGCCCAATGTTTTAGAACTTTGGGCATCGTTAATTGAAAACTCAATAGAATATTCGCCATCTAAATTAGTAAGTAAAAATGGATCATTTGCGGCAAATTTTCGCAAGTCAAAGCGATACTCTTTAAATATTTTGATAAGGTTATTTCGAATATTCAAAAGGCTTTCTAATGAATGGCTTCCCGAAATCACGTCGTCCACGTAAATATTGTTACGTTTTTCCCGTGGGTTCTTAACAGAAGTACAACTTTGCTATTTTCAACTAATACTCTCTTTATTCACTACCACTGTATACAATTTAACTCACTAAATTAGTCTTATAACTTTACCACTAATATCTATTCAACACTCAATGATTAACTGAACTGAACTAACTAACCGACTGACTGACTAACATTCGCCTTAGGTCTGCTTATATATAATCTTAAATCTATCACGAATATTCGGGAAGTATTCCGACGTCACTCTATATGATCTTGACGAGGCCATCGAGACAATTCCACTTATCCCGAAACTTCGCGGCTGGCCGGGCGATGATTCATACAGACAGAGAAGCGAGGGGCACGGCGGGGCGGCTAGTTCTATAGGGTAGCACAAAAACGTTCGGATGGTTGTTAGTCGTGACATTGCCTCCCTCTTAAACCTGATCGTCCCGATCAGATACTGCATGTCCGTGGTATGCTTTCAGTCTGTCGAGGTGAACAACTTTCAGTTTGCTTCTGGGACTACGCTGAATTCTATACACAACGACATTAATTCTTTTGATGACTGTATAGGGTCCTTCCCATACTGGCGTTATCTTGGGAGATCTTCCTTTCTTCCTTTGCGGATTATATAACCAGACTTTATCGTTCATCCGAAATCCCCTAGAGTTAGCTTGGAGATCATATCGAGCCTTCGTTCGGTCACTGGCGAGACGTTCAAACGGTAGTCCCACATCATTCTGTTTCATCTTTCCACTGGATCTTGTCTGGGATCCTTGACTTGAGGTACAGGTTGAACACTGTCGGCACCATGATTTCACATCCTGGCAGTAGTTGACCCAGTAAAATCTGTCGCGGATCTTGTCAATCATTCTGTTAACTCCGAGATGAGCACCAAACTTTCTATTATGTACTTCGTCCAGAACTTCCGATACCCTCTTCCTTGGTACCACTAACTGCGTCTTTACTACTTTGCCATCGGCGCTTTCCCAGGCTCGTTTAAGGAGTCCATTTTCAACTACCAGGGAGTCCCACTGAGCCCACAGAGATTTAAAAGTAGATCCCTTAGTTGAAATATCTCTCCAGCTTTGTCTTGGTTGACGTTCCTGGATGGATACGGCCCTGATTTTTGGCTTGGAGATGTTACAGGCCGCCTCGATTTCTAGGGCTCGACCCAAAGCTTCGCTGCTGTTATCAAATTTGGCTAGGCGTAGCATTTTCTGAGTTTCTGGATCTCTAATACCATCCACGAAATATTGGGCAGCAAGTTCCTCTTGAAATTGTTCTGTCGCTCCCGGGTAGGCCAATTGAATGAGACGTCTAATGTCTGCCTCAAATTCTTGCAGGTTTTCACCAGGCTTTTGATGTCGGGACTTAACTTGTGCCTGATAGAGCTGTCTTCTATGTAGGTCGCCAAATCGTCTCTCCAGGACAGCTACAAGTATGTCATAATTCCCCTGTTGGCTGATGGGAATTGTCTGCAGTAGTTCCAGGGCAGATCCACGAAGCGCTACCACTAGTGAGGTAGCCATTTCTTCATTATTCCAACCGTTGGCAACAGCAGCGGCTTCAAATTGTCTTTTGTACATTGTCCAGGATGTTTGACCGTCGTACGTTGGAGGTTTGATGTTTTGTCCTGAGGCGAATGCCCTCTCGGTGGGTGCTTGGTGTTTTAGTCTGGTAAATTCTACTTGTAGATTCTTCACTTCTTCCTGTACGTCTCCTACTTCTTTTTGTACATTTCCAACTTCTTTTTGAATATTGTTTACTTCTCTCTCAAATTTCTCATTTTGTCCGTCCAATATTTTCTGTAATTTTCCTTGCTCGCCTACAATTACATCCAGCATCCATTTCTGAAGCTGGTCCTGCTCTGCTTGTCTTTTCTCTTCCTGATCTTGTAAAATTTTCTGAAGCCGGTCCTGACAGAGAAGCGAGGGGCACGGCGGGGCGGCTAGTTCTATAGGGTAGCACAAAAACGTTTGGATGGTTGTTAGTCGTGACAATATCATTGGCTATAATATGGCTTTCTGTAGGATATTCAAACTGTTTGTCTAACGAGATTTGTTTGAGACAACGTGTGGCCAAAAAAGATGCACTGGCTGTACCATACGTTATGGTATTTAATTTAAAATAACAAAGTTCAGAATCGGGGTTATCACGCCAGACAATTCTTTGCAGATTACGTTGGTTGGGATCTATCAACACCTGCCGATACATCTTTGCAATATCTCCTGTCAACACGTAATCATGCTGACGAAATAGAATGAGGATGGAGACCAAATCACTTTGAACGTTTGGGCCAATCTTTAAAGAATCGTTAAGAGATATACCAGATGAAGATTTGGCGGAGGCGTCAAAGACGACTCTCAATTTAGTGGTAAGACTGTCAGGTTTTTCCACTGCATGATGCGGCATATAATAAATGGGAGAATCAACAAGTTTGTTAGGGTCAATTTTTGTCATATGGCCTAAATTAATATATTCTTGCATAAAAGAAGAATAAGCAATTTTAAAATCTGTTTTCAATAGACAAAAATCTTTTTACGGCAGTTTCTCGGGAGTCGCCAAGGTTGTCAATACTGGACTTAGTGGGTAAATTGACCTGAAATCTATCTGAACTATCTCGAGTATATGTTTTTGTGAAATGAATTTCACATTCAAGTTCTTCTGTAGAGAATTTTGTGGACAAGTCAGGGGTTTCTTCAATTTTCCAAAACCTTTCGAGGCTGTCATATAAATCATGATTGTTTGTGTTTAAGCAACAATTTGTTTGAAAAGGTTTAGAACAAGGTAGGGGACCAGAAATTAACCAACCTAATTTACTGGCTTGTAAGGTAGGTTTATTCCTTCCTAAGTTTATCTGCTCAGATTTTAATAAATCATAAAAGAGACTAGCACCTATTAATATGTCTATTTCTGAAGGCTCGAAAAAGGTGGGATCAGCAAGATGAATATCGTTAGGTATGACAATTTCAGAGGTACTTAAAGGTTGATGTGGCAATATTTCAGTTATTTTGTCAATTACTAAAGCTGATAACTGGAAATCATGCATATTATTGTTAGAGGCTATCGAAAGATTAAGACTCTTATTGATATAAGTTGTTCCTTGATTAATTCCACAGACAGGAATATTTATTTTATCAAAGGTGAGATTTAATTTTTCAAATAAAGTTTTAGATATGAAGTTGGACTGTGATCCACTGTCCAATAAAGCTTTGCACATGATAGGGTTTTGGTGTTTGTCGTATACCTTGATTAAGGCTGTAGATAACAAAATATAAGTATTAGAGGTTAGATTGGCACACGAAAAGGTATAATTAGGCTTAGATGCTGCAACATTTGAAATATTATTAGATGTTCTAAATGATTGGTTAATAAATTGATTTGATGATGATTGAGGTATGCTATGTGATCTTGGCGCGGGCACCGGAGTACTGATCTGGCTGTCATTAGCGTATTCATTGGTTTGAGTATGTAGGTTGGTTTGCCGAGGAATGACACCATGGGTTGCATTAGTATTATTAACTATAGGTTTAGGATCATTATTCGTCAAAGTCTGTAGATTATACGTTATAGGATTTTTAAATTGAATATCATTTGTGTTAGATTGTTGATGCAACAAAGAATGATGATTGTGATGACAAGTTTTACAAGTATATTTAGACCTGCACTTTGAATTTATATGGCCAGGGCGCAAACAATTTGTACATAGGTTTAACTGTTTTGCTTCGTTGTATCGAGATTGTGTGGGTAAATCAATAAAATGTTTGCAAATATAGACAAAATGCTTTTCTTTGCAAAATGGACAAGGGCTGTTACCATTGTTAACAAATGTAGCATGTGAATATGTTTTTTGTGCAAGCGAGTGTCTATTAACATAATCGGATCTGCTAGTATAGGTTTTGAAATCAATTGATTCAAGCAAATGACAACGCTCTGTTAAAAAATCGACAAAATTTTGTATGGAGGGACTTTGATAATTTTTGGAGAATATTTCCCACTCTTTATGTGTTAATTGATTAAACTTAGATGAAAGTAAATAAATTAGTAAAGTATCCCAATTAGAAACCTTTTCTCCTAAATTCTCCAGTGAACGAAAATGCTTTTGAAAATTGTCTAAAAATTTACGTAAATTTTGGTGAGTTTCTTCTTTTATTATTGGCAAATTAAATATTGCTTTAATGTGCGAATGAATTATGGCCTTTTTATTTTGATATCGTTCAATTAAAAGATTCCAGGCAATAAGATAATTATCATCGGTGGCGGGTAAAGAACGAATTATTTGAGCGGCATCTCCCTTAAGAGCAGATTGAAGGTAGTAAAATTTTTGAAGATTAGACAATGATTGATTTTTATCAATTAGAGATTTAAACGTATCATAAAACTGTGTCCATGCGTCATAAGTACCCGAAAATTCGGGAATTGAAATAGGAGGGAGTTTTGTAGCAAAAATATTTGCAACACTCTGTTCAGTGGTAACGTTTTGAATATCAGAGGATTGAGCATTTAATTTTATACGTGGTTTAGAGGCTTGCAATGCCAATCGGGACATTGAGATAACATGAAAATATTTTTCTTCAAAATCAGCGCGATCTTCCTCTTGATTGTCGGCTTCAGGTAGTTTATGTACCAAGCAAATGTCTTCAATCGCGGTTTGTGTACGATCAAATTCATTCAATGTTGATTCAAAAGCATTTAAACGAGTTTCGATTTGAGCAACATTTTCTGGAAGACACAAGGCTTGAGGGGTAAACGAAGTCAAAAAATTTTGGAATCGCGTAATTGACGCCTTGATATGTCCACGACGCGAAATAAGAAATTTCAATTCTATTTTTGCTTTATTTAAAAGCTCTTCTGCGGTTAATTCTTGAGGCATTTTGCTATTTTACCAATTTCACTACAATAAGATATTCGACTAAATAATACACAGGCTCTTAATTAATGAAATGCAAAAAAAAACTATTATAATATTATACCCCAGACGCAAAATGAATATACACTTATTTCAAGGGTTTTTAGGCACCAAAATACAAGTTTTAGCGGTTATCTTTAAAAACAACGACCTACGAATTTTAGATTCAATACTGAGATTAAATGAGGATTAGGTTATGCATAAAAAATAAACCAAATAGTAAAATAGAGATGTGCGGTTCATATGAGATTCAGCGAGACAGAAGTAAACAATCACCCAACTGAAACTAAGGGCTACTTAAGTATCTTATAAATAAAAAACAACGTGAGAACAATAAAGACTTATGAGAACCCTTAAACCAAGTCAAAGCTTTCCACGGTTTTGTGTATAGGCTCGAAGCTCATTCGCTCGTCAAATTATAATATAGGTTTGGTTTAATAGTTCTGCTGATGGTTTGTTATAGGTTCAATTGGAATGGACTGGCCTTGACATTGACTATCTTCTGGTTTACCATACACCAATCGGGCTTGTACCATGTATCCAGCGTCGAAGGACCATTTTGAAGGGCTGAGGTAGGCCCACTTTCTCACAATCGGCACAAAGGAATGTATTTACTATTTACTTGCCGATATTGTGACTTTATTAGTATAAATCGCCCGACAATTCTAAAAAAGCGACCGAAAGATGTCAAAAATAATAATTATTTCGTTCCCGTTACCCAGGAAACAATTGCAGCGTCCTGGATACTCAGAACTGTAGCCTGCTAAATTAACTTAAAATAGACTTTATGGCGGCATTTCTTTTCAGGGAAAGTATTATGATTATGTTTATACAGTTTGCTTTTCACCGAACACTAGCTTAGAAGATTTTCTGCAGATGTACCTACAGGGTCTCTTTCTGAAGCAGGGCAGGGAAGATCCCGTCTTTGCCAGGGGATTTGTAGGGCTTAAAACTATTGATTGCTTATTTTGTTCCATTATTACTGAAGATTTGTCCTGCCAGTCTTTTGTACCTCCTGTTCGGGCTCTGGAACCCTTCGTTGTGAGGATTAGTCTGGTTCTAGGTATCTTCTACGACTTGTGATCCAGGGAAGTGAATCTGTACTAGTACCTCTAAACTTTCCTTTTTATCGTTGCAGTATTCTCCGTTTGGCTTTTCTAGTAGGTCAATACCGTTTGAATGAATTTTTGTAGACGCTGTAGGTAACTAAACACTGATATGTTTTCTTAAGACATTTACCCTCTAATATCAAGATTATTATCGACAGGTGTGTGAGCAATAATGTTCGTATGAAACCAAAAAGCGGGTACTAAGCCTATGTAATAGCCGAAGCAAGGTTGTAAAATTGGACCTCTCTCGGTGTCTCCAATGTTTTGCTACTGTTTTATTACTTTCTCTAATTTTGAAATGTTTTGAAATAGATTTAACAATAAAACCCAACTAAAACAGAAAATTTTAATTCAATTCAATTTATTTAGTAATGATTTTGACATTGCATCAGACAGAAACGTAATTAAAATTAAAACTAGGTTAGGACTAGTGATTGAAGTTTACCGGTAATTTTCATTTGTTTATCTCAGTGGCAATTTCATGGTAATTTTCGTTAGTATTCTGGTTTATTATTATTAAATTAATAAATTACCAAAAGGTACCTAAACACTGATAGGTTTTCCTTAAGACATTTAACCTCTAATATCAAGATTAGTATTATAGGCAGGTGTGAGACAGACAAGATGGCGCCTACTAGAAATCAGCGTGAAAGTGAAACTAGTGACAAAATTAACTTTAAATGTTGCAATAATATGTCTAGAATGTGGAAATGTGTATCACAAATCATATGAACAGCGATATTGGGATACCAGATTAAGATTTATCGACGAGACACGGGTGATATGCCCTTACCATCGGCATCGGAGGCATCAGAGCCTTATGATGGAAAGATTCACCTCCTGAATGAGCTGGTTTGTGAGCTGAAAAGCAAAAATGATATCCTTGTTGAGAACAACAACCTTCTGAGGGAAAAGGTAAAAAAACTAGAGAAAAAATTCCCACCGAAAACCTAGAATACAACAAAGGTAAACAAACCTTTGAATTTATTTTTATATTCAAAAAAACAAACAGCTCCCCTACTACCCAAACAGCAATCTGTTCTTGACGTTGACAGTGTTGACACCTCAAATCTGTTGTCTATCGGGACCAGAGTAGTAGAAATGTGTCGGACAAGGGAACGCACTGGAACCATAGTACGCAGCGGAACAGCAGCTGCATCAACCACGCAAACGCGACCAGAAATATCTGAGGTTGGCGACATTGAAAATGCGCTTCTCGGAAGCCAAGTCCTAAATTCTAAAAATCTTAGCAGTAGCAGTCCAAATGCACCAGTCGCTGATGTGTGAGGTTGATAATTCCCAACATATATTGTTCCCAACTAAACTGGCGGAGTTGAAAAGCGTAGAAAGCGAGCGAAAATATTAATAATAACATCTTAGTTTTAGACAGGAAGGAAAATGCTGGAAATCTGGGGCTCCAACTGCCGCACGAAGAAAGTAAGCCGATTGCAATCAAACATGAAAACCCGGAACATGTGCCCAGCAAGGAAAAAGATGGTTGGAAATTGGTTGAAAGGATGTAAATCTGAGACCTGCCCCTATCATAGGGAACAAAGAAAATGTACAGGAGCTGCAAGCAGCAAATCTAAAAAACCACTTCTGGCTCTTTGTCTCTGGTCTGGTAACCACTACCGAACCTGACCAAATTGAATCCTATGTTAAAAAATTTGGTATTCCTGAGTGTGTATGTCAAAAACTGAAAACTAAGCAGGATATGAAATACAGTTCCTACAATGTAGGGCAACTGCCATGGACCCTGCACTGTCGCCAACAGGTGTAAACATTAACCAGTTTTTAAACTTGAGGAAGTTAAGGTCTCAGCCGAGACAAATTCTAGGAAAGCAACATCCCGGGAGCAGCAAATAAGTATGGTACGCCTTCTTCACTATAATGTGTGATCTATAAGAAATAAAATGCATGAATTAGAAGCAGCCCTTGAGGATGCAGAAATATACGTTGTTTGCTTAACAGAACATTGGCTTGCAAAAGAAGAAATGGATGCCTTCAACCTGTCCAATCACAAAGTTGCAGGATTCTCACTCCGCGAACGATGTGATGGTGGAGGTACTGTAATATTGGTTAAAGAACACTTAGATTTTATTTCATTGGATTTTAACTCTAGATATGTGGAGCTCTGTGTCGCGTCAGTAAAAAATGTGTTTTTAGTCTATATTTATAGGACGCCTGGAAGCAGCTTTGGCACTTTTCTGTCTGCAATCGAGGATGCCATAGGTCACATAGGTCAGGACAAACGCATTGTCCTGGCGGGTGACTTCAATGTGTTGTTCAATTCAGGGCAAAGTGAGTCAGCAGCCCTTGATGACCTACTTGCCACTTATGGTTTTCAACAGATGTTTTTTGAAGCAACATGTGGGGAAGCCTGCCTCGATAATGTTTTCGTAAATTTTCATAGCAATTATTTCACGACAAAAATAATAAATTTGAATATCTCAGACCACCTAGGCCAAATTCCGAGTTTCAGTATGCAAAATAAAAAAGTTTGTATAAAAAAAATGCATCAGGTCGATTACACATCATGGATTGCATACATTTTACTGTTTATCAGAAAATCTTTCTTGGGACTTTATAGCAGATGTAAACACTAATGTTGATGAAAGAGTACAAATTTTCATAAACCTATTGGAGAGAGCATATCTGCAGTCCTTTCCGGAGAAAACTGTTGTGACTAGAACTGATCAACCAAACAAGGTGAGCTGGCTTAATGATGACCTTAGAGGCATGAGGAAGTTTTTGGGCCTTTTGAATGATGTGTGCAAGCAGGATAATAGAGTCAATGATTTGAAAGCATACAAAAGTTATAAAATGGAATATAAACGTGCTATGGTGGAGGCGAAGAGATTTGCTAATGATAGGGCCATAGTTTCCGCAACTGATCCAGTAAAATGCATGTGGGGTATAATAAACAAGAAGAGGGGATGCAAGGGGAAGGATGCTGCGATACAGAAATATCTCCAGAGGAATTTAATATATTTTTCTAAAAATATTACCTAAAAAGCTAATTGGGAATATGCCCCAGGCCCCCAGGCCAATACTGACCCCATCCAGTCCCTAAGCAATCTTAATATTCATACTGAGAACTTTGTTTCTAAAGAAATGAGTTTCATAAATATGAGGGATATTATCAACAAACTTAAAAATAAAAAAAGTCCTGATATATATAATCTAACAGTGCCACTAATAAAATCAATTGTAAACCTAATTATTGCTCCTCTCACAAAACTTTTCAACATGTGTATTGGTGAGGGTATATTCCCAAAAGCCCTGAAGCAAGCACTCATTACGCCAATCTACAAAAAGATCTCGAAAATCTTTAAGAAAGCAATGGCACAGCAGATCGTTGAATTCTTCGAAACAGAGGGACTATTTACAGATAGGCAATATGGGTTTCGACAGGGGAAAAGCACCACTTTAGGGGTGCTTGACATTCTTGATGATATCATGAATTGCTTTGAGGATCGCAAATATCTGTCGGTGCTCATCTGTGACCTGAGCAAGGCATTTGACTGCGTCTCACACGAGCTCTTGCTACGATTACAATTTCAGTGACAGCAGTGTCGGCTGCTGCAGTCATACCTTAGTGACCGCTCACAGTTAGTAAGGGTGAGGGGGGTGTCATCTGCAGAACTTCCATTAGAGATTGGAGTCCCACAAGGATCCATACTGGGGCCAATTCTTTTCTTAATCTTTATAAATGACTTACCACAATGCAACAAAAATTCCAGATTTATACTTTTGCGGATGACACCACACTCACAGTTGCTGGAGAATCCCAAGGCGAAGCAGAAGAGAAACTGATGGAGGCAAGGCTCACGGTCGAGGAGTTGTTTCTGTCTCACCGACTTTTATTGAATGCAGATAAAACACAAGGTGTGCTTTTCTCCCTTAGAAACACTAATAACAATCACGTAACACATGCAAAATTCTTAGGGATACACATAGATACAGGGCTAACTTGGAAATATCATGTTGATACTGTATGCAAGAAACTGAGGAGTAGTGTGTTTGTGCTGCGAAACCCGGTGGGGTGTGTTTCACCTGAGACATTAAAAGTAGCATACTGTTACGGCTAGCCTAACAACCATCCGAACGTTTTTGTGCTACCCTATACAACTAGCCGCCGTGCCCCTCACTTCTTTGTCTGTATGACTCATCGCCCGGCCGGTCGCGAAGTATCAGGATCGCTGGACTGGAATTATCTCGATGGCCTCGTCGAGATCATATAGAGTGGCGTCGGAATACTTCCCGAATATTCGTGATAGATTGGAGATTATATATAAGCAGACCTAAGGCGAATGTCAGTCAGTCAGTCAGTCAGTCAGTCGGTTAGCAGTTCAGTTCAGTTAATCATTGAGTGTTGAATAGATATTAGTGGTAAAGTTATAAGAGTAGTATAGAGTGTTAAATTGTATACAGTGGTAGTGAATAAAGAGAGTATTAGTTGAAAATAGCAAAGTTGTAATTCTGTGAAGAACCCACGGGAAAAACGTAACATTTGGTGTCAGAAGTTGGATTGTGAAGGGACCGGACTGGCGAAGTATTTTTCGAGGAAAGAAGTCCAAGTACGTCAACGAGACCGTTTGATTGGTGGATTCTGGTAAAATTTTATAACATTCTATGGTCAATACAAGGCAACAAACGGCGGAAATGGAGCAAATAAATAAAATGTTGGCCGATTTTATGGATAATTTAAATGCTGAGAGGCGAGCGGATCGGGAAGAGGAAGAACGTAAAAAGCAGATAGAACAGGACCGGCTTCAGAAAATTTTTCAAGATCAAGAAGACAAAAGGCAAGCAGAACAGGACCGGCTTCAGAAAATTTTACAAGACCAGGAAGATAAAAGGCAAGCAGAACAGGACCGTCTTCAGAAAATTTTAAAAGACCAGGAAGACAAAAGGCAAAAAGAACAGGACGACCGGCTTCAGAAAATTTTGCAAGACCAAGAAGATAAAAGACAAGCGGAACGGGAACAGGATGAACGTAGAAGGCAAGCAGAGCAGGACCGGCTCCAGAAAATTTTACAAGACCAAGAAGATAAAAGACAAGCGGAGCGGGAACAGGATGAACGTAGAAGGCAAGCAGAACAGGACCGGCTCCAGAAAATTTTTCAAGACCAAGAAGATAAAAGGCAAATAGAACAGGACCGGCTTCAGAAAATTTTGGACGGACAAAATGAAAAATTTGAAAAAGAAGTAGACAATATACAAAAAGAAGTGAAGAATCTACAAGCAGAATTTACCAGACTAAAACATCAAGCACCCACCGAGAGGGCATTCGCCTCAGGACAAAACATCAAACCTCCAACGTACGACGGTCAAACATCCTGGACAATGTACAGAAGGCAATTTGAAGCCGCTGCTGTTGCGAACGGTTGGAATAACGAAGAAATGGCTACATCACTAGTGGTTGCGCTTCGTGGATCTGCCCTGGAATTATTACAGACTATTCCCATCAGCCAACAGGGGAAATATGACATACTTGCAGCTGCCCTGGAGAGACGATTTGGAGACCAACATAGAAGACAACTATATCAGGCACAAGTTAAGTCCCGACATCAGAAGCCTGGCGAAAACCTGCAAGAGTTTGAGGCAGACATAAGACGTCTCATTCAATTGGCCTACCCGGGAGCGACAGAGGAATTTCAAGAGGAACTTGTCGCTGAATATTTCGTGGACGGTGTCAGAGATCCAGAAACTCAGAAGATGCTACGTTTAGCCAAATTTGATAGCAGCCGTGAAGTTTTGGGTAGAGCTCTGGAAATCGAGGCGGCCTGTAAGATCTCTAAGCCAGCAATCAGGGACGTATCCATCAAGGAAGAAAATTTGGCGAACAGTTGTGAACTAACTGAAATGGGCGGTATTTTGAAGAAATTAACCGAAGTTCTTCAGGCCACGGGGAGATTCCGGGAGTCACTAGAAGTTAGGCCATACAACCGTAATCAGTGCTATAGATGTGGCAAGACTGGACACTTCAAAAGGGACTGTCGAGTACAAAGATTCCAGGAGCCAATAGAAGATAGGCCACATAACCGAAATACATCAAATCAGTGTTATAGATGTGGAAAGACTGGACATTTCAGAAGGGACTGTCGAATACGGATATTCCGGGAGCCAACAGAAGTTAGACCATGTAATCGAAAGGCTACAAATCAGTGCTATAGATGCGGCAGAACTGGATATTTAGAAAGAGACTGTCAAGTACAAAGATTCCGGGTGCCACTAGAAGATAGGCCACGTAACCGAAATGTTCCAAATCAGAGCTATATATGTGGCAACATTGGGCATTTTAAGACAGACTGTCCAGTACAACTACGACCTACAGCTCCATCCAGAGACAACAGCAGTTCAAAGCCAAGTCAGGAAGAGTTTAAACAATACAACTTTAAGGCTAAGCACAGGGAAGGAAGATGGCATAGTAATACAGATGCTTTATCCAGAAGGTCATGTGAGGATAATTATAAACATCGCCAAAGAATTGACCAACGAGAAGGAATCACTTCCATTAGGCGAATCAAGTTTAAGGTTGATCAGCAGTGGACCACAGAGCAACTGAAGAAGGATCAGCTTGAGGACAACGAAATAGCACTGCTACTAAAAGCTAAGGAAGAACGTCAACCAAGACCAAGCTGGAGAGATATTTCAACTAAGGGATCTACTTTTAAATCTCTGTGGGCTCAGTGGGACTCCCTGGTAGTTGAAAATGGACTCCTTAAACGAGCCTGGGAAAGCGCCGATGGCAAAGTAGTGAAGACGCAGTTAGTGGTACCAAGAATCGGAAGTTCTGGACGAAGTACATAATAGAAAGTTTGGTGCTCATCTCGGAGTTAACGGAATGATTGATAAGATCCGCGACAGATTTTACTGGGTCAACTACTGCCAGGATGTGAAATCATGGTGCCCGCAGTGTTCAACCTGTGCCTCAAGTCAAGGACCTCAGACAAGATCCAGTGGGAAGATGAAACAGAATGATGTGGGACTACCGTTTGAACGTCTCGCTAGTGACCGAATGAAGGCTCGATATGATCTCCAAGCTAACTCTAGGGGATTTCGGATGAACGATAAAGTCTGGTTATATAACCCGCAAAGGAGGACAGGAAGATCTCCCAAGCTAACACCAGTATGGGAAGGACCCTATACGGTCACCAAAAGAATTAATGACGTTGTGTATAGAATTCAGCGTAGCCCCAGGAACAAACTGAAAGTTGTCCACCTCGACAGGTTGAAAGCATATCACGGACATGAAGTAGCTGATCGGGACGATCAGAATTAAGAGGGAGGCAATGTTACGGCTAGCCTAACAACCATCCGAACGTTTTTGTGCTACCCTATACAACTAGCCGCCGTGCCCCTCACTTCTTTGTCTGTATGACTCATCGCCCGGCCGGTCGCGAATTATCAGGATCGCTGGACTGGAATTATCTCGATGGCCTCGTCGAGATCATATAGAGTGGCGTCGGAATACTTCCCAAATATTCGTGATAGATTGGAGATTATATATAAGCAGACCTAAGGCGAATGTCAGTCAGTCAGTCAGTCAGTCAGTCTGGACATTCTCACTTTTCCCTCAGAATATATCTTGCAAAATCTCTATGTAAAACAGAATGAACATATATTTAAAACTCATGGGGATTTTCATAATTATGATACGAGGCACGAGAATAATTTGGTGACTGCTTACTGCAGACTGGGAAGGTGTCAAACTAGGCCAGAGTTCATGGCTGTAAAATTATTTAATAGGCTTCCTCTAGATATAAAAATTCTTTCCCTTAATCCATTTAAAAAAAAAGTTAAACATATACTAACAACAAATGTTTTTTATAGTTTGGGTGCTTGTTCCTTAGCATTTAAGCTTTAAAATAGTGTAAGTAAATTGATTTTAATACGTATTAGTGTACTGTAAAATCTTAAATGTCCTATAAATTATTTTAATCCAAAGACCCATTATCTTATGGTGTTCAGGCAATGCTTTGTTTTATAACATTGGTCTATGCTTTGTCTTGTACTAACTTTTCTTTTGACATGTGTAAATACTGTATGTATATTGACATTAAAGATTATTTGATTTGATTTGGGCAATAATGTTCGTATGAAACCTAAAGCGGGTACTACGCTTATGTAATAACCGAAACAGGGTTGTAAAATTGAACCTTTCCCGGTGTCTCGTTTTTTTTTCGTTTTAATTTTGAAAGGAACTTCAGGGTAGATGTTAAAATAAAATCCAACAAAAAAAATGAATTTCGTTTATTTAGAAATGATTATTATAAAACACGATCTTTAATTCCTCCTGAAGATTGCCAGGAATCTGGCTACCCCAATGGCATTCGGTAAGATTTAATGTCCAAATCTAGTTTTAATTTTTTTATATTCCTGACTAACAAAATGTTACGATTTTTTTTACAAATAAACTGAAGAGCTAACCTACACGGCCAATGCTCAAGCAACGGCAGCAATTACTTCAACGTAATAGTTTCCCCAGTCTTCCCCCAAAACACAGCCGATTATTACCTGTGCCAAAAATCGCGGAGATTTCTGTGTCCGCTGCTTTCATATGCAGCTATAAATAGTTTTTGCTACACTAAATACATCCAATCCAATGTTAAAATAATTTGCTTCCAATAATTTTCGGTTCGGATGGCAACAGCGTTTGTAAATGGTCGAATTCATGTACTTAATATATTAATTAGGAGATTATTATATATTAAAATAATATCAAGTGTCATAGGTGTCATACGACAGATAAGCATGATGATAAGTCCACTTCAGTTGTTTTATGTACAATGATATCAAATATTATGATTATGAATTGCATTTGAGGACTTACAAATAATAGATATTGTTCAGCGGGAGTCGTAGCTGTAAATGAAGCAGCCACATAATATGCGATTAAAAAAGGAATATAAAACATTATAAGATCTCACAAATTGAGAAAGCGTTGAACAAGTAATGAGGACATGAACCCCAAACACAAATACCATATTGAAGATGGGACTCGGCCAATGCAATGCAGAATAAGAATGTCTAGCGATGGAGAGGTCCAAACTGTTCGGAATTACCCTGAGGGCACAGCAACCAGAAGAGATTTTACTGGAAAGATTCAATATATGATTTTCAAACTTCAAAGAATTATCTATTGATAAGCCCGGAAATTTGTTCATGTCGGGTGTGCTGATAAATATCGACCACAGCACACTTAAAATCCAAAATGTTGGTTTTGGAAACATTAAATGATTACCGCTTTATTTTTATCAAATCTGTACTTACATTGGATCTGAGACGATCGAATCATGTCAGAGAATGGTGGTATCACCAGCTCTTGGAAGCCAAACTGTTGCGTGCTCTAAAGGCCATGAATCTCCATAAAAGAATCTATCAACACTTTCACAGTTTCTCGACCATTTTAGCTATGGTAGGCAGTAGTGCAATGGGACGAAAGTTTGAGGGACTGTTATGGCTTATGTCGAGGTACAATCACAGCCCTCTTCAGACAGGCCGGAAAACTGCCACAAAAAAAGGAGGTATTTATGGTCTCAACCAGAACCTGCAGCATCTCAAATGGTAAAGCCAGAAACACCCTCAAGGACCTCATGTCTCAACCGAAAGAATGTTAATTTTTTATCTTAGAAAATTGTTCAAAAATAACATCCATCGAAATCCGAGCAGTTCTACTGGCAAATAGGTCAATGTTCTTTTTCTGCGACACCGAAATACCACAGATTGAAACAGAGATCAAGGATCTGAAGATACTGTCCAACGAGGTATCTAACATGGCTGATATCAAAACAGAACTAGTAAAAATGCAAAGGGACATTCAAGATCTGAAAAACTCATCCTCTAGTGCTCCAAGCTATGCCGATATCGTTTCCGACCTAAATGAGAAAACCAAAGCCCTAAAAACTAACAAACAACAAAATTAAATCTCCACCAGTTGTGCATACTATCTCTGGAAATCAGCAGTCGGAGGGAGTGGAGCCTACACTGATCCAACTGCAAGAGAGGGAGGTAAGAGCATTAAATATTCTTATACTTGGACTGAAGAATACAAGAGCAACAGTATTGACGAAAGAAAAGCAAATGAGTTGAGGGTAGCTGAGAGAGTACTGGATTATGTCAGCAGAGATACTGCCAAAGATATCCTTAAAGTTGTCCGGGTGGGAATCAAAAATCCAGAGGTAAAAGAAGGCCAATCAAGGTGATTTCTCCCTTAAAGGAAGAAGCTCGTAAAGTGCTTCATAATAAAAAAAAATAATCTACCTAAGGAGAGCGGTATGTATATAAAGTATGACCAAACAAGCTTGCAGCGTAGTTATCTCAAAAAACTGTTAACAGAAATGCAAGAAAGAGTTAACCAGGGAGAAAATAACCTTAAAATTAAATACCTCAGTGGTCTACCACAAATAATTAAGGTTAAACCTTCTGGGGCACATGGCCTTAGTAGTGACCGCTCAAAAAACTAAATGCCCAAACCTACTCCTCTGTATCTATTTTATGTACCAATTTATGCTCTATTATTGCCAAGTTTGATGAATTTGTCATTGAAGTTCAAGATAAAAAGCCAGACTTAATTTTTGTCACTGAAACATGGTTGAATGCAAACATACCAGACTTTCTAATTGGTATACATGACTATACATGTTTTAGAAAAGATCGCACAACCATAAATGACCACGGACAAATACAGAGAGGTGGAGGAGTGGGTATCTATGTCAAGAATCTTATTCAGGGCCATCAAGTCTTAATTTAATGTTGGGATAACTGTGGTGGATAGTGTACTTGTCGACCCGAGGCTTGGTTGGTGCTGTTCGGCTGCTTGTGGGATGTATCTACCGACCTCTTGGATGTTTCTCTGAGGATACCAACTTGATTGTGGACATCCTAAACAGGCTAAGCGATTCTTTTACCACGACAATAATTTATGGTGATTTTAATTATCCTGAAATTGATGGGCCACTGGTAGAGTGACTGGACGTAGTGCTCCTGCTGAAGAATTTTTACTGGCCTACCAGGAATCAAGACTGCATCAGTTGATTGACTTTAATACTCGGTTTCGTGAGGGTACTGTCCCCTCATAACTTGACTTGTTCCTGGTATTAGATGAGAAGTTGGTGACAAGTATTACAGCTGCACCACCAATAGGTGAGACCGATCATGTTACTGTTGTGGCCACAGCCCAGATGGCCCTACTTCCGGTTGTCAAGGCTGCAACCAGGCACAAAAACTACTGGAAGGGTGACTACGATTCCATAAATGGTTTCCTTGAGCAATGAGAACCAAACAATAGCACAACCTACTATGATAACTTTGTTGGGGTGGTGGCCCACATGACAGATGTTTATGTACCTCTTCAGCGTTAAGTAGGGACCTTTCAAAAGCCGTGGATTAAGAGAGCTCAGGTACTATGGTGAGAATAGTGACCTACGGGCATACAATGCACTAAAAAACTAGATCAACCAAACACTAAGAGAAGCTCGGTCGACTTTTGAGAGTAGTCTCCACGAGCAGGGTCCAAGAAGATATTACCAATATATAAACCACTCACTTCAATCTAAACTTCAAAACTTTCTCTTAAGAGATTCGAATAATCATCTTGAATCTGAAGACTGGGGGAAATATTCAGCAATCAATTTGACAGAGAATTTATACACGAAGACACAACAACACTACCACAACTTTCCGCGGCCGGACGGTCAAGGGCCACACTTGAAAATATCGTTTTTACCCCAGAGAAGGCGAAAAGGGTCCTATTTGATCTGAAGCTGTCTGCCAGTCCAGGACCTGACGATGTGTCCCCAATATTGCTAAAAAAACTGTAGCGCGACCATGAGTGCAATCCTTGCAAGAACTATGACAGAATAATTTATAAACAGCTTAGTCCCAGAAGCGTGACAAAATGCAATTGTCATTCCGATTTATAAGAAAGGCGATAAAAGCTTAGCTGAAAACTATAGGCCTATCAGTTTAACACTCGGTTTAACATCGATTCCCTGCAAATGTATGGGCAAAATTATAGCTACTAAATGACAGAATTCCTTATGACTCATCATGGTGATCGATGGATCAGTATGGTTTTCTGCGGAGGAGATCAGTTACATCGAATCTCCTGTCCAACCTGGAACACTGGACCAAGGCATCTGAGGAGCATTATCCAATTGACGTTGTATACCTTGACTTTGAAAAAGCGTTTGACACTGTTCCCCCAGAGAGACTGCTTCACAAGCTTGAACATTGTGGTATACGAGGCCGGCTACTTCGATGGATTCGGGACTACTTGTGTAATCGGACATACCAGGTCAAAATAAATGGCACTTTATCTGGCAAGCACAGGGTAGTTAGTGGAGTTCCTCAGGGCTGCTCTTGGCCCACTTCTGTTTATAACCTATGTCTCAGATATTTCCCAGAACATGTCCTGTAGGACCAGCATATATGCCGATGATACCAAAATATTCTGTGACCCTACATTCCAGCACGGTGCCATGATTGAGGATCTTGCCGAATTGGATAGGTGGCCAAGGGACTGGCTGCTGAAACTTAATGTCAGCAATGTTATGTGTTGGACATTGGATACAACAACCCTATGCTGGACTACCATATGGGCAATAACAACTTAGGAAGGGTGACTGAGCAGGTCGACTTGGGAGTGAATGAATATCTTACTTGACCTAAAACGGGAACAGCATATGCAATCATGAAACGGGCAACTCAACAGTCTATCTAATACGACGCTGTTTTAGGGAAATGTCCCCTGAAGTGTTTCTCCGAGCCTACAAAACCTATATTAGACCACTGCTGGAGCATGCTGTTGTGGTCTGGTGTCCGTATTTCAAAAAAGACATAGATCTGATTGCGCGTGTCCAAAGAAGGGCAAAATTCCACCATATTTAAGAGGATTGATTGTCCTATGAAGAACGGCTTAAAACTCTTAAATTGACAACCCTGGAGAAACGCAGGAATATAGGGTACTTAATTGAAACATATAATCATAACACATGCGACATCGATTTCTTTCACAGAAATACCAACCCTCATCTGCGTGAACATTCCCTGAAGCTCTCCACTGAACTTTATCACAGACTTTCTAGAAAGAAGGATCGTTCTTTTGAGAAATGTCCTGTGATAATTTTGCGGCTATGGAATAAAATAAATTGAGATCGTAAGCATTTAAAGAGCTAGAAATTGGAGTAGTTTCATGGCCATGATACGAGAATTCAAATTCAAATTCAAATGGTTTATTGTCCAACAGGTTATCCCAATAACAATACAATGTAAAATAACAAAGAAGTCAAATATTTTTACAATAATAAACTAGAGATACTATAAATAAATATATATATAAGAACAAAGAACGATATATAGATAAATATAAATATAATTAGAGAATACCCGACTACACAAGATGAACATGCAACTTCACCTCCCTCTTAAAGCCTTTTAAAGTTAAGTTAAACAGGTCCAAGCAGTGGACACTATTCATCATGTTAAACCAGGCGCATGCCCTATAGATGGTCTCTTTGACAGCCACATTGGTGTGGTGTGTGGGGAGATAAAAGACCAGGTGTCTGCGAGTGTTGAACTGGGGGACCAAAAAGTTAATCCTGGACAGGAGATCCGAGGCATCAACAGAGCCGTTGCACAACTTATACAGAAGTACCAGGCTTGCACAGACAGTGCTGTGTTTCAGGGATAAGGTTTTAAAGCGACTGAGCAGTTGGCCCTGGTCGATACCTCTGGGCGGATAGACACCATCAACCCTGAAAGAAAGCTGCTTCAGGAATCTACGCTGTACCAGCTCCAATCTATCCACATGCACAATATAGTCAGGAAACCATACTGGAGCCGCATAAAGAAGTTTAGATCTTACTAATGAATTATAGATACTTATTCGGCTGGATGGGTTCGCAAACTCTGAGGTAGCCCTAGTAACAAAACCGAGTATTTTTAAAGCTGATGACACCACCTCATCGATGTGCCCGTTGAATGTCAGTCTCCTGTCCACGATGACCCCCAGATCTCGCACAGCCTCCGAGTCAGGGAGTGAAGCGTCACAGAGGGTGTAGTTGTAACGCTGCGTGTTATATATTAGGGAGATGGTCATTTTTTTACACTTCTGAACATTAAGTGGAAGGCAGTTTTGATCACACCAAACACTCAGTCGGTCAAGATCCCGCTGAAGAAGCTGACAATCATCGAGTCCCTGGACGACACGAAAGATCTTCATATTATCGGCAAAGAGGAGGGAATGGCTCGACATGTCATTGCAAATGTCATTTATAAACAATGAGAACAAAAACGGTGCAAAAACACTACCCTGAGGGGCGCCACTAGATGCCAGGAAGACCCCAGACCTGTAACCACTGTACTCGACAAATTGCCTTCTACCTCCCAAGTAGGAGGCGAAGAAGCGTAACAGACTGTCATGAAATCCCATCCTTTGAAGTTTAAGATTCAAGATACTATGATTCAACTTGTCGAAAGCCTTCGAGAAGTCCGTATACACAACGTCCAGTTGCTGCTTAGTATTTATGGCATGATAGGCGGTGTTTAAAAGGGAAGTTAAATTAGTAACAGTTGATCTGGATGGAAAGAAACCATGTTGGTTCGGAGAAATAAGATGTTTTACTTGATGGAACAGTTTATTGTAAAGACAGACCTCAAAGGCCTTCGAAAAGTTTGACAAAATGGATATTGGCCGATAGTTGTCAATATGGCTCTTATTGCCACTCTTGTAGATAGGGCAGATTTTACCGCACTTCCATAGGTCAGGAAAGACACCCCTGGAAATGGAAGATTGAATATAAAGAGCAGAGGTTTCACCAGCACTGATGCGCAGTCCCGCAGAAGAAATGACGGAATGCCATCCGGCCCTGCAGTTTCCTTATTTTTAAGACCTTTTAAAGCAGATAAGATGTCTGTATTGTCAAGGGCAAGAATATTTATGTTTTGTGAGTTGTCATTATCACTCTCAGTAGACTCATGATCATTGGTAGGAGAGGAATCAACATAGACACTTTTGAAGAAGTCAGCAAAAGCGTTCACAATGCCGTTGGGAGAGTCGAAGGCAGCATCGCCGAAAAACATTTCACCGGGGATACGAGAACTATTTTGCTTCTGTCGAATAAATTTCCAGAATTTTTTTGGATCATTCACAATCGAGTCCTCTGTTTGTGCAATGAACTCTTTGTATGCTAAGTCGATCTTAATTTTGATATTTGCACGCATTATTTTAAAGGCATTATAATCAGTTTGAGATTTAGAAACTTTCCACTTCTCGTGCAGGCGAGACTTTGCCTTCAGTTGTTTAATAATATCCCCAGTATACCAGCAAGGGTAGGAGTATTTACGTTTTTGAGAGCGAAACAGCGGAACTGACCGATCAAAGAGGTCGTAGATCTTCCCGTACATTGCCGAGACAGCCCCATCAACGTCGGAAAAGGCAGCGAGAAATTCCCAATCGGTCTCAGATATAAGGTGATATAATAATGGAAAATTGGCTTTGCGAAAATTGTAGTTTCTGTTATGAGGGTCCGTAGGAAAATTCTTGCCATCGCGACCGAGAGAAGAACATTCGACAGCGATGGCAAGAGTGGGATGATGGGCGTTCTCAGGTACAAGAGGCATCACTTCTCTTCTAACAGAGCAGGGGAAGTTGGCAAGAACTAGGTCAAGGAGACGGTTGTGAGAGTTAGAAATGTTATTACACTGAGTTAAATCGAAATATGCCATAAAGTCCTTTAACACTGTGAGTTTGGAGTACAAGCCTATGTCGGATACCTGATAGTCTAAATTAAAGTCACCCACCAAGACCATCCTATTGTTATGAATAAGGCTAAGAGCAGATAAATAATCATATAGTGTCCGATAGTGGCCCAGGGGAGAGTTTGGCTGCATGTAAATTACAAAAATAAACATAATCTGAGAGTTAATAGTTACCTTACAACCAAGAATATCCACACTAGGAATATCCAGCTCGAGGTGTTTTAAGTCGATTCTGGTGGATGGGATGTCACGCCGGACAGCCAGGAGCACCCCGCCGCCCTTGGTCACACGCACAGCCTCAAGGTCCCTATCCTTGCGGTATACTTGGTACTCATCGCCGAACAGTTCAGCATCATGCACTCCCTCCTGAATCCATGTTTCAGACACGGCCACTACATGATTTTCGCCTGAAGAGACACTCCTGTAGAAATTATGTGTCTTGGTATTAAGACCACGAACATTTTGGTATAGAATGGTTGTACTCCCGTTGGACGTTATTAGTTTAAATCTTGGTCGTTAAGAGAAATGTTCTTTGGAACACCATCACGATAGACAATCCTGAGATTGGTCTGGCCTGCATCCAATCTCTCTCTCAGAATCCTCCTGGCATCTCGGTGGGCTTGAAGTTGCCGAGGGGTCTTGTCGTCGCTGACTGATAGGTGGGTAAAATTTTGGTTAGATTTAAGTCTTTTAGCGTTGCGTATAATGGTCGAGGCTGCATGAATTGTTCCACACACAACCCTAATTGGTCTGCATTTGCCCTCGGTTACCCTACCTAGGCGGTAGACATTCAGTTGATCAATGGGAATACTAAGATCAGGAGAGCATTGCCTTACAACGTCCATGGCTACACCCCTGATATCTTGAATATTTTCATCACAATTGAAGAGGATAAAGTTCTTCTTCCTATTTTCACGGCAGGAGTGTTCCCTCAGGAGCTCCTCAAAGTTTGGGTTTGCATCGGGAGTGTACTTTGGGTTGGCATCATGGTTGACTTGCTTTTGGATGTCTTTCTCTAGGGAAGCCACCATTTTAGACAAAAGCACGTTATTATTTTTGAGGATATCGCTTTTGTCCTCAACTTCCTTTAGCAGTTTTTTGAGGTATTGAATTTCGACATGAAGTGCCTCATTGGGGAGAGATGATGCGGAGTTTGTCTGATTATGTGGTTTAGAGCTTAAATCAGACTTGCCAATCTTAAGCTGGTTTAGATTGGTTATCTTACATTCAGGGCACCATAAGATGCTTGCCCGATTTTGAAGCAAAACAGCTCTGAGTTCAGTCGCGGTTTTCACACCAGAGCAGTTCCTACAGACTGGTCGAGCACAGAAATCGCAGAAACAATCGAACAGCACATGCTTGTCCTCCCTCGCAGTGCAGACCAAACCGCAGAGATAGCAGTCCAGCAGTTTATCGTGTTGACTTATTGTCTACAAGACCGGGCGCACTCAAATTGCCGGTGCAGGTGAAACGGCCTATGGATGTAGCAAAATCACGTTGTTGTGGTAAACGCACTATAAGGTCACTCGCTGATAAGTTTTTAGGTGTCGGAATGTCGGATGTATATATTTTTTAAGAAATGATAAAGTAACATGAGAAAAAAACAATCGCGGATAACAGAGCGAGAGTGTGTTGTGTAAAGGTGGTATTTTCACCAGCTGTTCATCACAACAACTCTGGCGACACTACGAAAACTGACGAAATAACTTGCACTTGGGCAGCAGAAAACTACCTCAGATCACAGAGCAATCAAAAGCACGATATGTTTACAACTGTAGGTGGAGACGGTAAGATGTTTTAGTTCCTCCTCATATGAATTTGGAGGTTAATAGAAAATTCCCAAGAAAATGCCCCTACTATATGAGAATCAAAATTCTGAACCATCTCCCAACAGATATAACTAACAGTCCCGATGAAAAATAATTTAACAATACACTGAAAAGTCTGCTACATGCTCATCACATATTCTATCAAATTGATGAGCATTTTACTTGTGTCTTTTGATAGTGTAGTTTTATTTCTGATTAATTCTAATAGTAATTCTAATAGTATTTACTGCAGTTGCCCTACAACTTTAAAATTGTTTAGGAAATAAATTTTCCAACTATCTACTCATTGTTTGTCATTCTATTTACCATCATATTTCAACACTCAAGAGCAAGAATTCTAAAAAATTCATTTCCCAGCACTTCTTCGTACCTTAGGTATACTCGGTATTATATACGTACTTTTTGAATTAGGTATAAAGTTCAGTTTCTTTGAGAACCTCTCTATAAAAGCATAATAAATATGCTTGTGTTATGTTTTTACTAGATATTTAGGTCAACAGAGATAACATTATGCATCTAGTCAACTAGTTTGGGTTAAGTAATTTAAAACTTGTAATGTTTATAAAGTAATAGGACTATAAACAATTCAAGGCTAAATATGATAAATTCGAAGGAAAACATTAAATATGTGATAAACAGAGTCGAATAAAGTAGAAAGCGAAAACGTCTCAAGCACAAATAAGCTCCAAACATTTTTTGGTGCAAATTATCAATTGGCCTTCAAACACAGAAGCGTTTTTATAATTATTATCGTCATTGCTTAGCCTGTCACTTAGGAAAATTAATGAGCACTCGAAAATAAAATCTTAAACCTGGTTTTAGTTTGTTTTGTTTATTATCTGTTAGATAATAACAATAATACATTACTTATTTGCTTGCATAACAACCAATGTATAAACTAAATGGAAAGTAGGTACTAGGTGACAAAAATAGCAGATTGCTGCCATCAATGAGGATATGAATGCCATCATGAAATGGGATGGGAAAACAGTGTTCAGTTTAACGCAGGAAAGACTCAAGCAATTGTCATCTTAAAAAAAAAAACCAACACCGCAGAACCTGGCTTATCAATGTCAGGACAATTAGCAAATCAGTATGGCTTTCAGACGGCCAGGGGGAATCATGATGTTATTTTTAACTTCTTGGAGAGGGTGTATATATCAATAAATACTAGAGAGGCAACGGCGGCAGTGTTTTGTGATCTATCCAAGGCATTTGATTGTGTTGATAATAGGATCTAAGCTACATAAATATAGATTCAAGGGGGTGGTTTCGGAATGGTTTTGAGTCTTATTTGTCGCATTGTACTCAGAGGCTGTCGGTTTCTGGAGATTCATCAGACGCTAGGGCCCGTAAATGTGGAGCACCTCAGGGTTCAGTGCTGGGACCAATTTTATTTTTGCTATACATTAATGATCCATCGGGCTGCGGGGCCGGGTTGTTCAGTTTGCTGATGATACCACCATATTCTGGCGTCGTATGAATTCCGATTATGTTAAAGTGTATTGTAAAAGATCTTGAAATTGTGAGAGAGTGGTATGCCTCAAACTGGCTTGTTGTTTTTAATGCTGATAAGGCATTTGTCTGGGGTCTGATGTTCGATGAGCGGACTCCATTGCAGAGTAGAGAGAGTTGCAAGTTCTTGGGTATCCCTATTGATGGTCACCTAAGGGGTTTGAAGATCATATCCTCAGTCTCGCGACAAAACTATCTTCGGTCTGTTGCAAGACGTGGGCGTGGAGGGTGGTAGCGAGCTCAGTTTACTTCCCTCTGATTGAGTCTCATATATGGTATGACATGCCTTTTTGGGGTCTGAGTAGTAGGGCTCTGTTGGGCGTTATATTTGTGCTTCAGCAGAAAGCAGTTAGAAATTTATTTGGCTGAGTTGAGAGAATCTTGCAAGGCACACTTTATTAAAAAAAAAAAAAATCTCACCCTTTTTTCTATCTTTATCTTGGAAACAGCTGTGCAGATTCACAAGTGTGATAGACCTTCGTCTAACACTGGCCATGTGACCCGTCAGATGAATAATTTTCCTTTGACAATTCCAACTTCCTTGCTTGCTAGGAACTCACTAATATACCTTAGTCGGAAGAACTAAAATCATGTTCCTCTCTGCATCAGAAATGTTGCAGACATTAAGCGCAAATTAAAAAAGCTGCTTTTATCCAGGATATATGAGTTTTTTGACAATGCTTTTTGATCTACCCTAGGTCTTAGTTTATGTTGGTGATGTATTTTTGTATGAATGTTTAATGTCTTGTCTCATGTATTGAATAGTCTGTAGCTCTTTAATTTATTTTTTTTTAATATACCTAAATGCTGTTGTTTCTTATTTTAGGCGCATTTAATTTTATTATTCTTGTTAATACCTCTTTTTAAAAATTAATTTATTTAGTTGTAGGATGCTTTGTACCAAAGATTTGTATCTTAAGTAATAAAGTATATTATCTATCTACTTGATCCTCCTCTTCTGCTGCATGTCCATTAATGGATGTTTGCGATCACATTTGTCCACTCTTCCCTATTACGTATGGTATGCATTAGTTCTTGCATTGTCCTCAGTCCTGTCCACTGCCTAACGTTGCGGAGCCATGAAATCTTTTTCCTGCCGATTTCCCTCTTTCCCTCAATCTTCCCCTCAATTATCAATTGCAGGAATTGGTACCTCTCGTTGCGTGTTACATGGCCCAGGTATGCTGTTTTTCGACGTTTAATGGTGTCTAACAGTTCGCGGTCTTTATTGATTATTCTCAAGACCTCATCGTTGGTTCTTCTTGCAGTCCATGGAATCCTCAGTACAGGCCTATAGACCCATATCTCGAATGCTTCCAGCTTGTTCATAGTGCTCACCTTCAGTGTCCATCCCTCCATGCCATAAAGCAACACTGTCCAGACATAGAATTTGACAAATCTAATTCTCAAGCCAAGATCAAAATCAGTATTGGTGAGCACTTTTTTGAATTTCAGTTTTCACACAGCCACATTCCTAGATATTTAAATTTATTTACTCGCTCTATTGGTTGATTCTCATATGTTAGGCTTGCGTTTTGAACTTCTTGTGGCTTTCGAGTAATTATCATGAATTTAGTCTTCCTGGTGTTGATATTGAGGCCCATGTTCTTACTGCATTCACCGACAATCCCAAGCATATCCCGCAAGTCCTCCATGTTATCTGCAATTAGAACTGTGTCATCCGCATAACGAATATTGTTGACCCATACACCATTCACCTTAACTCCCACGTTGCGTTCTTCTAGGGCTTCCTGAAAGATGGCTTTAGAATATAAATTGAAGAGAAGTGGGAAGAGAACACACCCTTCTCTGACCCCTCTACAAATTGGTCTTGATTCTGTGAGATCGTAACCAACTCTGACTTCCGCCATTTGGTTCCAGTATATGTATTTATGTATTTATTTATCAACGTACAAGACATTTTACAATATGTTACATTTATAAAAGTAAATGAACATCTTACAATTTCAGAGCAAATTCTCTCCTATTACAGTTAACTTATAAAATTTAAAACAAAATGTAAAGGGAACAACACTTCCAAATAACATCACATTATTCAATAAAAAGATTTTAGTCTTGATTTGAAAACAGCTACAGATGAACAATTAAAGAAGTCAATATTACCAGAACTGGCATTCGCAGACCTGACCATCCCTGTCAATGATTCATTCTGGCCGTAATTTGTATGGTGGAAGAGAATGAAAAATAAGTCTTTATTGCGGCCACGCTTTTCGCCCGCTTTGAATGCAGCGGATGTCTTTTTGGTCTATGTCCAGTCTATTTAGGATTTGGATCAGTTTATGATGTTAGACTCTGTCGAACGCCTTTTCATAATCAATGAAACACAACATTATGCCCTTTCTCTGATCGTTGCAGTTCTGAATTAGTACTTGAGTCACAACTAATGCTTCTCTCGTGCCTAAACCTCGTCTGAATCCAAATTGTGTGGATCCGATGTTTCTTTGGCACTTTATTGATATTCTGTAGTGGATAATCTTAAGGAATCTCTTCAGTGTGTGACTCATGAGGCTGATTAGTCTGTGGTCCTCACATTTTGTTGCATTGTTCTTCTTTGGCAAGGGGATAAAATTCGATGTTAACCATTTGGCGGGATATTCGCCTGTGTTATAGATTCGATTAAATATCGTCTGAAGAACTGTGATGCTTTTGTCGTCCAATAGTTTGCGCAACTCGATAGGTATGCGGTCTAGGCCAATCGCCTTTCTATCTTTGGATGTATTGATCACTCTTATAATTTCCTCCAGAGAGGTCGTTGTCGTCTACATTTTCAACAGCAGGTCTTTCATCGGCAAAAAGGTTGCTAATATAGTTTTCCCATATGATTTTACGCTGTTGATCATCCTGCGCTAATTCTCCCTGATCGTTTTCTACATTAGAGAATGAACTCTTTCTATATACTCCTGCCGTCTCTTTTATCTTTCTGTGTAGGTTGAAGTCAACGTGTATTATTTGTAGTTGTTCTAATTCTTCACACTGTTGTTTCAGCCACTCATTCTTAGCGGTTCTTATCTTCGTTCTAATGACTTTCTGGATTTTTTTGTAGTTCTACTTGATAGAAAACAATATGTAAGACTGAAAGACACAAGTGATGAATGGCTTTCAAGTAGTTATGGTGTGCAACAGGAGTCTGTTGTACTCCTTTTATGTGCTAAATCTTAAGTGTGCCAATATGGAGGCACGATATTTCACTTCTGCAGACGACACTGTTCTACTCAAGGATTTATTAAATCCTTGGTTCTACTATGCAATGAAACAGATGAAGTCGCCTTAATAATCAAATTAATAAACACACCTCAAATGGCTGTTTTCAAATAAATTAAAAATTGATGTTGATAAATTCCAATTTATTTTTATTTCAACTTTTAGGATTCACATTTTGTACATAACTACTCTTAACCAAGTACGATACTATATATAAAGTTAGTTTGGTATATCCCTAAAACTCAATAGTAGACACCTAGGTGCAGAAACACCCGTATGTGTCGGAACCTAAAAGCAGGCAAACTTATAATAATAATACTGTACAATACTTATATTTAAATATATACATATATTTTTATCATGTATTTCTATATGTGACACACATCACCAAACACGCTTACAATCTTGATTATTCTTGATGACTAAATCACTCAAATAATACCGAAATTTTTTCCGTATTTCGATAAACATACTGATTACACTTTTTACTAAAAGTTTTTATATTCTTTATTGATTTTATATCCTTTGGAAGTACATTAAATGATTTTGGGGCTAAGTAATCTATAAACCTTTTTATTTGCAGTAGTTAAATTTTTAGGCAATTTAAGTTTTTTATCTGATTTAGTTCTTGTTTCAATAGTGTGATCTACATAGTTCAGTTTGGACTTACACCGATAGACAAAATGACATATACAATTAATATATAAAGTTCTAATACTGACAGTATCTTCCGAGAACAATAAGCTAGTTGGGAATCTTTTAATTTTTTTTTAATATAATTTTAAGAATATATTTTTGTGTTATATTCAACTTATTTAGTATTGTGCTATAAGCACCACCCCAAACAATTATCCCGTATCGTATTAATGACTCCACAAACGCTTTATAAACCATCACCAATGTTTTGTCATTTAGGAATTCTCTTAATATATAAAATTTATGTATGAGCCAACGTATTTTATTAGAAACATAGTCTATATGTTGTCCCCACTTCAAAAACTGGTCAATCAGCACACCAAGATATTTTGTGTGAGTTACCCCTGCAATTTTATCAATACCAATAATAATATCTGTTAAATTGGGTTGGCCAGCTCTCGTCAGTGAAAATGCTATGTAATTTGTTTTATTTAAATTAAGTGATAGTTTATAAGTTTGTAACCAATTCATAACTAGTTTAAAACCCTTTATTGCATTATTCTTAGCTTCTTCCCAGTCTTTGCCAGCAAATATTATAGCCGTATCATCAGCATAAGATATAATTGTTCCTCCTATATTTTCTGTCAAAAGAGCGTTAAGATAAGTGATGAAGAGGATCGGACCCAAAACGGTTCCCTGTGGAACACCAATCCTGATCACCTGCTCGTCACTTAATGTATTATTGATTTTAACCCTTTGCAGTCTTTCTTCTAGATAATTTTGTATTAAATTGAGTACAGTTCCTCTTACGTCGTAGTGTGACAACACAGTTAAAAGTTGACTGTGTGGCACCGTATCAAAGGCTTTAGCTAGATCAATGAAAATACCCAAGCATTTTGTACCTAGGTTTAGGTTTTTTGTTACCTCCGAAGTGAATGCATACAAGGCATCTCCAGTACTAGATCCCTCTAAAAAACCGAATTGATTATCTGATAAAATTTTATCTTTCGTAAAGAATGTCACTAGACGATGCTTCATGCACTTTTCAAATATTTTTGCAAAGTTAGTTATTAAGCTAATAGGCCGATAGTTTTTTATTTTAGAATGTTCTCCACTTTTATATATTGGGCAAACTATAGATGTTTTGAAGCTTTTAGGGACAATACCTGTTTTAAAGATGGTGTTTATGATATGTTTTAGTGGGATTAAAATGTTTTGGTGTGTTTTTTTTTATTATATTTGCAGCGATCCCATCAAAACCAGGAGAACTATTATTTTTTAATGAAGAAATATGTTTAATTATTTCATTATGACATACTGGCTGTAGATACATAGAATGTGACAGTGAATCTCTCAGATGACATGGCTTGCCGGCAGTAGGAATTTTCTTTTCCATTTCGATTCCAATATTAATAAAGTAATTATTAATGTAGTTACTCATTTCACCATCACTAACAAAAGATTGTCCATTATCATTTAATATCTCAACTTTATTATTTTTTTTTGTTATGTTTTCGCACGTAGCGTCTTTTATGATTTCATAAATTTTTTTAATATTATTTTTATTTTCTATGATTTGTGCCCGATAAAAATTATTTTTTTGTTTAGAGATTAGTTTTGTCAAAGTGTTTCTATATTGTTTGTAATCATTTTCTAGTGCTACACTATAATTTGTTAATAATTTTCTTTTTAATTTGTCTCTATGTTTAATTGATATGATAAGACCATTAGTGATCCACTTTTTAATTTTTTTGTGATGTTTTACTTCAGTTGAGTATCTTTCCGTTCCCTGGCTTATTATGTTGTTATACAATGAAAGAAACATTTCTGTGGAACTCTCCGGGTTCTGATCACTGGTTACCGCTGTCCAGTCTTGTGTTTGTAATAAGTTATTGATTTTTTCTAGGTCAGTCTTTGTTTTGTTAATTGTAGTTATTTTTGCATTATTATTTTTTTCTGAAATGTTTTGTGTTACGTTGAGTAGGATTGGTGTATGATCTGTGATATGACTATCTATAATAAAAGTTTGGAAGTTTATGTTTTTTGTTGTTTTTCTGTTCCTGATAAATAAATGATCCAAACAAGTTCCAGTGTCAAAGCGAGTAACCGAATTTATATAGGACTGAAAACCCAATTGTGTTATGGCCGCTATATACTCAAAACTGTCGTCATCCGATGTATTCAATATATTAATATTTACATCACCGATGTACACTTCAATGTCATTGTTTTCATTGATAGTGTCTAGATAATGTTCTATGTTGTAAATAAAGTCTTTCTTTGGAATCGGTGGTGGTTTATAAACAGCGGTAATACCTATATTTAAAGCATCCTTTTTACATGTTCATCTGCTAATAGCCATTAATAAAGCAAAGTATATTATATTTAAGCAGAAAAATAAACTTATAAATGATCTAAATATTAACGTTAATGATATATCTTTGGAGAAAGTATTATGTATAAAATATTTGAGATTAATTGTAGATGAGAACAACTGGTAACCAAAATCTCGGAAAAAAATGGTTCAATGCCATCTGCTTTGTACAAGAGTACAAGTTTATTGATGTGTGTAAGTACTATGTACATTGGCATAAATAAATTATCATATATCAAATTATTTATCCAAAAAAAGTTAGTTTAAAATTTATTATGCATTCTTCTTAACACATTTTAAATATCTTTTGCCTGTTGAGGGTATATGTGATGAATCTAGTTTTAATAAAGCACAAATATTGCAAAACAAAATTCTTAAAATATTATTTAACTATGATTGGCTCTCTCACACTAACTTTACTAGGTTACAATTCTTCATAGTCAACAAAAATGTTACATAAATATTATATTTTACTATGATGTGCATAATTACCACAGAAGAGCCCATAATAATATTTATCAAATTAACACTAGCATGAATATAGGTTTAATTCAGTCCATTATGGATGCATTTAACAATTTAGCTAGTTTGTAAGTAAATAAAGAATTTTTGTTAAAAAATTGAAAGCCTTTACATTTGTTGATTAACTTATAGATTTGTAGCAACTTAATTTATATTTTGTTTTTCTCCATGCCATTGTTAAAAGTGCTGATTTGAGGATTTATTTAAATTTTTTAGTAAATTTGTGATATCAGATTTTAATGGAATAAAAGAATTTCAAAAGGTACCTACATCAGTTATAAGCTGCAAAATAAGAATTGACATGAATTTTTTTTAACAAAATTTTTATTCAAGTAAGCACACAAATACAGGTTATCCCAAATGACAATATTTAACTACTTACATAACCATACTTAAATTTATACTCTAACTATCTACGTAAGCAAAGATGTTACCTAAGTAATGCATAAAGCACTGATATCGGGCACAATATTTTCCATTACATTGCAAGGCACGTACATATAAATAATAGTTTTTAGCACCGAGTAAATTTATAGATTGTATCTGCATTTTACTAGTCACTTGTGTAGCGTTTGTTGAATCAACAAATTATTATATTCATTTGTATCTATTTTAAAAATGTAGGGGATGTTAATAAATTTACATCTAGAATACTCAATAAAATTGCCTTTCTTTATTATTAATTTACATTTGACAAGTAAAACAGATATTAGTTTGGGTTGAAAAAGAAAAATATTCACTCAACTTCTATTCTAAATATATCAGTCGAAGATTCTTGGCGCTTAATGCGTATCAATGTAAAATACCCCTGAAAGACCTGTTAGGGGATAGATCCTCGGACTATAGAAAAAATTATATCAGTAATAGTGTCCATGTCCCTAAGGGACAATTTCCATAAATATGATGTCAGCAATCATTTTATTCTTAAAATCGGTTGATAACTGCAACTTAACAGCTATTTTGAAGTTACAAATATGTTCACAATCACAACTGAAAATACTATTATAGCATTCAAGCGTCAGACCATTCAATTGTCAAAAAGATAATTTCCAAGCAATAATGGTCATTTTGGCTACTGATATATGGTATAATTTTAATGAACCTTATCATGTTGGCATTCTCAACAAGCTAAAACTCATGATAAGTACACAGACAATAATTTAAAATACATGGCAAAGGACAATTTAGCTAATTAAAAAGGTAATTATTATGTCATCTTCCTAATGACAGCTGAATTTAAACCAAATAGATAACAATATGACAAGGCTCCAAGACAGACTAAAAACACCTACCTTCTCGAGCTCCTTCTCAATTTCACCAGCTCTGATGACCAAGGGTCCCCTGACAGCATACTCCAAGACCTTAATATTGGGGTTCAAGGTGTCAAGTGACAGACATAGCTGATTTTGTCCCGCGGCAGTTTTCGGTTGAGTCGCCATCGTCCTTTTTAGGGCTCCGCTAAGGGCCCGTTCTCTTTCGCTCGAATTCGAAAAGAATTCGCCCACCACCGACCTTATTTGACGGACTGACGTGAAGTTGCGCCTCATACTCATGCCTGGTGCGGTCATTTCCAAACGGTGTGAATAGTTTTCGACGGGCCGGGTCCGTTATTGGCCGGATTTTCAAGATTGTAAAATTGTTTAACAATTTAGCCAATCGAATCACAGATTTTTAAAGTGATAATCGGTGCACTTTTCCTGCTTCCCGCATTCCTCTCGACTCTTGAAACCCTGACAAGGACACCGTCAACTTTCATGCGCGAATTTTTGCTTGGCTATTATGCAATAGATAGCGATTATAGCCAATGAATAATGAATTGCAAGTGTTGCTTGCACCGCGGAATTAACTTGTGCACTGATTTATTTTTGAACATTTACTATAAAGTGTTCGAATATTAGACTATGAAACGGACTTCAGTGAAAGTTCAGTGTCAAAAGTTATCTGGTTCCTCTTATTTGTTACAGATAAGCGCTAAAAAATCACATTTTTGTTTGCAAAGAAGATCCATTAATCAAAATCATAGATAAATATTAAAGACTATAGAGTATAGACTACTATAGACACAGTAATAATAATCTAAGACCAGTGTTGCCATCCTTTTCCTTCAAAATTTTCGCAAATCGAGGATCGAAATTACCGTATTTCAACCGAAAATACCGTACATTTTAAATTAATTAAAAAAGCCCATTCTTAAAAGTTACAAAAAAGTATACCTATTAAAAAAAAAACACATATATTACGTCAAGCGTTACACCTTAAAAGAAAAAAAAACAGGTGCCTCCCTATCCCTAAAATATATCACGTCAAGGTTAAAACATAGACACAAGGTAACACATTAAAAAAAGGACTGTAGTTAAAAAAAGAATAGTTAATCATAAAGTTTAAAACTAAAATTCATATAACATCATACAAACTTAATCAACAAAAAAAACAAAAAATATGTATGTTGGCTATTTAATAATAATAAGAAAACAAAAACAAGTATCAACAAAAAGTTAATTCTAAAAAAAAAATTAAAAATTAAAAAATATTAACTACGATCCCTCGACCTAATAATTTCTGTGAACAGTTTTAAGCGTTTATGTTTTGTTTTTATTGCATCACCACTTCTTATACTTTTACCACAGCTTGGTAAGCTGTGCTTTTACCGCTATCAGAATCTGACATTGATAATCATATAATTAAATCAACAATCTTTAATTTGTATCTTCTTCCACAACAATACAATCTTTTATTTTTTTTCTTCCACAAAGCGGATGTTTTAGGCATTTGCGGATAGATTCAAAATATCACTTTCGTTCCTGCGTGCGCGCGCACCAATCTTGCATCCGCTTCAACCAGAGAACACGGTGTTCTCTGCTTCAACTAGTGGCTAGGTCGCGACCGTGGTCGCGCCGGTCTAAAAACGTTCCCGACACGATCTACAATAGGTTTGTTCTAGCAGCGATTTCAAACGGTTTCAAACCATCCGGCGTTTGCGCATAACGATATAAGCGACGCTTATATCGTTCTGCGCAAACTCCGGATGGTTTGAAACCGTTTGAAATCGCTGCTAGAACAAACCTAATGAAACACTGCTATATATTTCGTAAAAAGTGCATCCGAAGTACGGGCACGTTTACAATAAGTAATATTTCACTTTCCGCATGGCCCTCCGCTCGCTACGGGGGCTCAAGAAAAGGAAAGTAACCAGGGGCTAACCCAAACGTAACCCAAGACATACCCAAAATCAAGAAAAAACTGTTTGCTAACCAAAACTAACCCAAGACATACCCAAAATCAAGAAAAAAACTGTTTAGAAACTTAACCGTAAAAAAAAATAAAACAAAAGCGACGGGATTCGAACCCGAGCCGCCAGCCGCCGCCGATAGCCACAGAATTGGGACCCAACCATCTAAACCTCTAGACCACGACGACTTATGCTGCAAATTGATTGTATCGCGAAGACATAGCGCGAATACAATCGCTCGAGTCAACGTCACATACACTAGATGGCGTTGGAGTCGTAAGAGAGAGAGGGAGGCGTCGCACCCAGTATTTCGTCATCGGGAACGATTTTAGACCGGCGCGACCTAGCCGCTAATTTCGCTTCATGTCTTCGCGATCCACGGATCCAATCAGTTTGTCGCAAGAGCCCTCGTGGTCGAGATGGTTGAGTCTCAATCCGGCGACCCGGGTTCAAATCCCATTGCTTTATTTTTGTTTTTTTTTTCTTGATTTTGGGTATGTCTTGGGTTAGTTTGGATAGCACCTGAGTTTTCTTTTCATGAGCCCCCGTAACGAGCAAGCGAGCGGAGGGCCATGCGAAAAGTGAAATATGCGCAGGAACAAAAGTGGTATTTTGAATCTATCCGCAAGTATTTTAGGCGTGAGCGGGAACTGTGAAACTAGCAGTAGTGACAGTTTCAACACCTGTAGTAAGCTAGTGAGTAGTGAGACCAGCATATACGTATATTCTTTTATACGTATATGGAGACCATTGACAATTTGCCTCTAGCGAGCAACGGTTACAAACCATAATGACAGTTGGGTGGGCGGGACTTGGTTTGTTTACTATTTAGAGAGTTTGTTTGAATTGAATGTCTTAACAGACCAGCAAGTTACTTCCAACGGGATTAGTGGTATAGTGGTTCAATGCTGCGTTTGTGAAACCACGCTCCGGGTTCGATTCCCGCCAGTGGCAAGGCTTATTTTAAGGTTACGTTTGTAAAAAGTGTTTTAATTAATTTTGGTATGCCTTGGGTTAGTTTTGGTTAGTGTTTGTTGGTTGCGCCCCCGTAGCGAGCGGCGGGCCATGCGTGAGAGAAATATTAGATGTTCTAAAATAGTACACAAACCCTCTAAATACTAAGCAAACCATGTCCCGCCCATTATGGTTTATAACCGCTGCTCGCTAGAGGCGAGTCCACTGACCACAGCTTTAAGCTGTGGAGAGACTGTAGCGCCGAGTGCGCAGAGGCAGATGCCGTCAGAGCAGAGACAAATAAGGAATTGTCTCTCTGGTCAGAGGCCGCAGTCCGCTGCCGCAGTGCCCAGTCCATGATACAGTTATTCTTTGTATCATGTGCCCAGTCAAGATTCATTGGGAGCAGCGAGAGACTGACTGACTGCACCAATGATGAGATTCTCCTATGTAACAAGCTAGAAACATTTCGTGTTTTTTAAGTAAAATATCTCAAAAATCTTTTGAATTAGTCGCTTTACTCCGGTCGCTTCGCTCGCTCCGGGGGCGCATCCAAACAAAACTAACCCAAACTTTTTAGTTTGAGCTTTGCTATTGCTGTTAGATTGCTACTGTTAATGATTATTGAGTGTTTTAGTTAACTTTGTTTTTTCTTTGTTACGATTATGTTATGTATAATCATGATCTTATAAAGAATAAGCAATGGTATAATTAGCATTGTCTAGCTTAAATACATTTAAATTTGTTTTGACTTGTTTTCTGCTTTAAGTCAGCCAGTTAAGTCCTTTTCGGTATCATTTTACTAATCTCATATTGGCTTACTCAATTCTAATTTCTAATTGGAGTCGAATAACCGAATATTTTACCGAGTCAATTCTTAGGAAAATAATCGGATCGATTGCATTCAATCGATCCTGGCCATCCCTAGTAGAAAATCGTCAAGGACAAAATTGACATTGACATTGACAAGAAAAATATTAATAAAAATAAACAAATAAACTAGAAAGTTGCTGAAACCGAAACATATTCATAATTAATAATTATTCTATTATTATGTTTATCAATTTAGCAAATAATATGGGTAAGCCTAAACCCGAATTAATAGTTCTTCGGAAAGGGTTACCAAATACAGTTAAAGAAGAGGATTATTCCGAGTTTGATCAACTGAATGAATCCTGGATTAAAAAAGAAAATGATCCATATCTTGAGTAAGTACTAAGTACCTCAATTATTTTACGAACAGGCAAAGATGTTGGGGCATTTCAAACTATATATGTGGATAATTACTTATTACTTACATGCTTCTCTCATTCACTACCTTCCTTAAATGCAAAAGAATGTGCCACAAATCTGGTAAACAAGTTGAGGCACGTATGGTTTCGACTTTTTCGACAACGATGTTGTTGAACTGATTCATTCATATCGGACAGAAAGACAACAACAACAAACATTTCATAAGCTCTCAAATAGCAAGAGTATCAGTACCATGGCACGCCTCAGCGATCCATGCTTAGGCCCATTCTTTTTCTCATATGTATATGCAAACAATATTTTAACTGCAACGTCAAATCTACCCCTGTGGCTATTTGCCGAGGACACTACTCTGGTTTAAACTGTATATTGCTTAAAGGTGCCAAATCAAAATAAACTTTATTTTCCAAGAATACAATTTTTATTGACAAAGCCAAAACTAAAGTGAGCTAGTGTAGTAAAAGGTACTTAAAATTTATAATATGACTAATAAGTCATCTGACATCAGCCAAAGTAGACTAAAACATAAATACAGATAGATACAAATCTTGATAGCAAAGCTTCTAACATGGTTTGATATATAAGAAGTTCCATTAAAATTACAAAAAAAAAATAAATAAATAAAGCAGTTTTTAAATTTTGAGTGAGTGGTTTGCTGCTAACCGAACATGTCTGTAACGATGTGATTTGGATTGAAATACTTTCCTGCTAATAACCTTGAATCCACAATGTTCTTGGGTGTATGACTATGTCTGTCTATGGAAATTTTTTTAGAAATACATACATGTAAAAAAAAATCAGTTATTGGAACATATAAATGCAAATAATATATTGATTCAGAGCTAGTCGAGAGTCATAGAGAGATACTCATGTGATACTTCATTACGGTTAGTGATATATCAAAATGGAAATAATTGATGGACAATAACTTAATGGTGGTAATGGCATGTTTGGTTTTCAAAGGGGCATTTGAAACTATTCATGGGAAGGTTTTGATTGATAAGTTTGAACCATGTGAAGTGGTCGGAAAAACATTGGGGTGGTTCAAGAACTATTGTGTAATAGATATCAAGAAACGAGGATTGAAAATGTAGTTTCCAACAATTTCATTTAATTATCTATGTTCTTAGACATGGTACATGTATTGGAATTGTCATGGGAGTACTAACTACACTCTTTTTGCTGATGACATGGTGGTATATATTGTGGGCAACACAGTAGTTGTATTGATTTTTATTTGAATATTACTGCTGGTGTTTTTTTTGTTGAAAGATCATATCGTCTTATCTGCATTGAGTTTTAATTTATTATGTAGTGAGCAGTTGGAGTATTTGGACAAATCCCCATTAACTTAAAAGAAGAAAAAAGTAGCTACAGCTATATACACAGAAATATTTGTCATGTCATCTTAAAAATGGAATAAGCTACCCATAAGTTTAATGGAAAAATTTCTGGAAAAATTCAATTATATATTGTTGTCTCTTATTGGGCTGTAAGTTAAATGTGTACTTGTTGAGCTAGATTTCTTGTATGTATTGTTTTTATTTTACTTGTATTTGGGCATGGCTTGTACCTTAGAGATGAAACCAAATAATGTAGATTTACTGTCAATTCGGTAACAGAGCATTTCCCATAAATATTCCTAATATTATTTATTATCTCGTAAGAAATGCTAACTATGACAAGTAATGTAATGTAAGCAAATAATGCATGCATGTCTTGTAATGAGAAATCCTACGAAATGTATATTACAGAATTCATATTGATGATTTTTTAGCACTTGCTGATCAGGTAGATGATTATACACTTTTATGCATTCTCTCACTTTGGTATAATGTAATAATGTTGAATTTTTATAATTTTATTTATTTATTTATTTATTTAAGCATTTCTGTCTAACAGGAAATCCATTTATAAGACAATAATGTACAAATATAAGTGAAAAATACAAATTAGTGAATAGGTAACAATATTTAACACATTGTGTTAGTTCATAGTTATAATAAATTGTATAATACAAATTCAAATCACAAATTATATAAAAATAAGTTTTTTAAGTTGATACGAGAACTGACTTAATGACATATGAAAAATATCGAGGTTGGCAACAATATTGTTGTACTGGGCACACATTTTATATATGGGTTCTCTTACCATTATATTATTTGATGCTGATGGCAGGTAGAATAAAGTCCTGGATCTTGTAGCAATAGGAGGAACACGGAAAAATAAACCACTCCGCAGATGATCGGAGTCTACCAAACCCCTAACTAGTTTAAATAAAAATAATAAACAGACATAATTTCGCCTTTGGGCAAGTGACGGAAATCCAAATCTACCAAGCAACAATGTATGATCGATACCACGAGCAGGGTAAGTACCATCCGTTTTAAAAGCAAGGGATTTCAAAAACCTTCTCTGAACGCTCTCAATAGCGTTAATGTATTCTTGATAGAAAGGGCTCCATATTAAGGATGCGTATTCCAGCTTGGAGTTTACATACGAATGGTACAATACTCTGAGTGACTGGATATTTTCGAAAGGCTTGCTCGTTCGAATCACAAATCCCAGCATCGCTATGGATGCTTCTCTTGTTTTTTGAACATGTGTATTGAAAGAGAGTCCCGGATCAAAGTACACGCCAAGGTCTCTAAAGCTCACAACTCGTTCCAAGACTGACGACATTATACTATACTGAAATAGAATGGGATTCTTTTTCAAAGAGAAAGTCATGATTTTGCAATTCTCGACGTTAAGGGGGAGCATGTTATCCGTGCACCATCGATTCAGGCTGCCAAGGTCTTTCTGGAGCCTCAAACAGTCCTCCAGAGAGTGGATGGTTGAGAAAAGTTTAAGGTCATCAGCGAAGAGAAGGACGTTGCTGTTAAATATCTCAGTTATGTTATTATTTATTTATCTTATTTATTTATTTATTTGTTTATTGACGTCATTCAACATTTACAAGATACAATTTAAAAAGCATAATCTTACACTAAGCTTAAGTTAACTTAAAATAACCCTTTTAGCCATAATTTTAAACCTTTGTTCTGACGTACTAAAAAAGCTTAACCTGCTGTAATATTTATTAACATTTGCTGAAATTCTATTCACAGGACTATGTAGTAAGTAATTGGCTCTGCAGTAAGGGATATGCAAAAAAGAATGGGCACGCGTCTGATAGCTTGGGATATGAACGCAGAAGGTGTCAAGACATTCAGGACTTTTGATAACATTGTTGAATATTTTAAAAGCAAAGCAGACGTCGTAATACTCTCTTCTACGGGCAAGGGTGGAGTGGTTCAAATAGGCTTTAACCTGATCGATGGTTAAATTGATTCCAGATTCATAAAGCACGTGCCTGGCAAATTTGAGGTATTTCAGCTGAATATTTTCCAGTCTGTTTATATGTACCTGATAGTACAGACTATATTAGAACATTCTAAGAGAGATCTAACCAATGAGATATATAACGTATTAATAGCAGTCACGTTTTTAAAGTCCCGGCATGTCCTCTTCACAAGCCCCAACATACGGTTAGCTCTGTTAGTCAACCTCTCGAAGTGCTCTGAGAATGTTAAATGAGTGTCTAAGTACACACCCAAATCCTTCACAATAAACACTTCTTTCAATGCAGTGTTATTTATGGCATACTGATGGGGGAACAAAGCCTTTGATTTACTAAATCTTATAAGGCAACATTTCTCAATGTTGAGTGACATGTCATTGAATTGACACCAATTAAAAACCTGGTCAATATCATTCTGCAAAGAGATCATGTCTTGGACTGATGTTACTCGTGTAAACAATTTCATGTCGTCGGCGAATAGTAGATAATTTGTGCTCAACAAACCACCCAGGTCGTTGATAAACAAGTTAAATAAAAGTGGTCCTAAGTGGGAACCTTGGGGAACTCCCGAAGAAGCAATGAAGGGCTTAGATAAATAGCCATCAATTTTGACCTGTTGTTCTCTGTCGGATAGGTAAGAACGTAGCCATGAGAGCAGCATTCCTGAAATTCCATAATTGGACAGCTTCGAAAGTAGGATGGCGTGATTTACCTTATCGAAAGCCTTGCTAAAGTCTGTGTATATTGCGTGGGTCTCGACACCCATTTCGAAGGATTTATTGATGAAGTTTGTATAAAGGAATAGATTAGTATCGACTGAACGGCCAGAGCTGAATCCATGCTGGTGACAGACTATTACTTGTTGAAATACTTTAGTTAGTACTGATTCAATACAGTGCTCAAAGAGTTTTGGTATTGCTGAAAGAATAGTGATTGGCCGATAGTTGCCAACATCGTTCCTACTTCCCGATTTGTGAATAGGGCACACATAAGATAACTTCCAGATTTTGGGAAAGATTCCAGAGTTTAATGATTAAGAAAATATATAGTACAAGGGAAGGTAGAGAGAGTGCGAACAGTATTTCAATACCCTGTTAGGAACACCATCCGGTCCTGCTCCTTTATTTGTGTCAAGCTCAGCTAAGGCTTTTTCAATAGTAGTGGCACTGATACTGATACTGGAAATAGATTCAAATTTATGAGAGGACACGTGATGGGCATTATAGAAATTTACGGTGTTGAAGACTGACGAGAAGTATTGTGCAAAGAGATTAGCGATATCACTACCATTATCGGCGTTATCAGTGTTAAGGTGCATCTCCTTTGGAACTGATCCTTGGTTGGATTTGGACCGAACAAAGTGCCAGAAGTAGTTTGCGTTATCGTTTATAGCATTTTCAGCGTTAGTTATGTAATGGCGATAACAATCCCTAGTAACAGACTTACATTGTATGCGTAATGAACAAAAGGTATTATAATCCGTCTCGCTGTTTGATTGCTTGTATCTCTTGTGAGCAATTTTCTTTTGAAATATAAGGTTTTTAAGGTTGTTTGTAAACCAAACCGGAAATCTAGTACTGATTTGAGACTGCTTCAGAGGCACAAACATTTCAAAACAGTTATAGAGTACAGTATAAAAATTATTTAGCATTACATTGATATCATCGTCTAAACAAATAAAATTTGCTTGTTTAAAGTCATAGTATGAGTAATTTCCACAATTCAAATACTTTAAACTCTTGCAGGATATGGACAGTTCCAATGCAGGGTGATAGAGATCGCAATTTACTAACCCATCACACTTTACAATTGACTCTAGTTCAAAATTAGCAAAACAGAGATCCAGAATGGTATTGTGATCGTTAATCACATCGTTGAACTGGGATAAGCCCAAAAATGTAGTAGTGTCACATAACAAGATTTCACTTGGTGATTTAATGTTACCAGGTAAGAGACCCAGGCAATCGTTAATAAACAACGAAAATAGCAGGGGGGCTAGGTTGCTACCCTGCGGAGCTCCACTGGTAGCCTCGAAAGATAAGGATCTATGTCCTCTATGCTCAACATAAAGCTGGCGGTTTGAAAGATATGAGGAGATAAAATTGCATAGTTTTTGATCGAATCCAAAAGCAGCCAGCTTCCTCAAGAGTATCGAGTAATCAAGTCGATCAAAGGCCTTTGAGTAGTCGGTGTATACTGTGTCAACTTCAGTTTGGAATTTAAAGCGTTACTGGTATATTGCATAAAACAAGCTAGGTTAGTAACAGTACTTCTTGCAGAAAAAAATCCGTGCTGTAGTGGTGTAAGTATGCACCTTACCTCTGAAAAGATTCTTTCTGGTGGAGACAATCAGATGGGACTATATAGGCAGTACTGTTAATGTTGATCTTTCTTTTGGTTTTTTTTGTTGATTCCCTGATTGATGCTTACATGAGATGTTTTGAACTGAAATCCAAATCAGCGAACACCGCCACATGCTCAGTGGCATCCAAGTGGTTTGACGGTTCCTTAAGAGAAATTTCAAATGAGAGATGGACTGCCTTTTAAAGCAGATCAATCGGCAATATCCTAACCTAATATCAGCTGACACTGTGCAGAGTTATCACAATAAATATCGCATGGAAATTCAAGCGAAAAGGTGGAGGCAAATTATAATTTTATTAATCAGGCTAGTAATCTGTCCCAAGCTATGTGGAAAGTCATAAAATCATCTAAAAATAACTTTAAAGTAACAGAGCGAAGTCAGATCACCCCTATTCATTGTAATGAATCATTTGTTAATTTCCCACTCAAATTAAAACAAAATCTTCCTCCACCTTCTAGCAACCCTATAAATTATTTGACTGGTCCTTGTGGACCTGGTTTTTCTTTTGGTGAAGTAAAGTTATAGATGGTATGAGCAATAGCCCAAGTAAAGACCCTTATGATTTTAATATGGAACTCATAAAAACCATAAAAAAACATTGATATTGTTCCACTAACAAAACTGATTAACTGGCATATAAAAAGGGTTCTAGAATGGACGCTGAAAATTACCAACCTATTTTGCTTATTCTAATCTTTCGTAAGATTTTTGAGAGAGTGCTTAAGATTCAGATTGAGGAGTATTTTTAACAAAATGCACTGTTTTACATGAAACAACATGGGTTTAGGCAGCTACGCTCCACTGGCTCGGCAGTCAGGAATGTATGTGAGAGTGGCCTACACTCGCATGCCACATTTCATGATTTGTCAAGTGCTTTTGATTGTGTAGAGCATGATATACTTCTTCAGAAGCTCGAATACTATTAATTTGATCATAATAGTATTAAGCTACCCCAGTCCTATTTGACAGATAGAAGTCAGTTTGTCTATTTTGAGGGTGGTAGGTTTCGGAGCTTAATGCTGGAGTATGGAGTACCGCAAGGTTCGGTTCTTGGTCCTATTCTCTTTCTAGTCTAGGCAGCGGCGGATGGGGCCCCCACTGCTACAAGCTATAAAAGTATATAGTGTTAATAAAGCTTGTTGAGGCCTCTTGATTCTTGGCTCTCGGTCTATAATTATTACTCGACCACTTGGGGGAAATCTAACTCAATCTTAATCTATCCCACATAAATCCAATTTTAAATAAAAAGGTTTATAATATAGGTAGGTTAGAAACCTGGTATTAAATGTAGCAAAGAACAAAACAATTGCAACTGGCAACGTAGCAGTTCCGCTAAACGAGTTTGTCATTACTGTCATACTGTGTATCTGTGTCAGTCTGTGTCTTTGTAAGGTTAGGTTAATATATGGATTGTGGATCCAAAAGAAACGATCCGATTTACCGAATATTTCTATTCTAAACGAAGTAACATAACATAACACGCTTATTAAAAAATTAGGTGCAGTGTGTATACTGAAAAATAGGTGTATAGAGTGGATATAGTTCGCCCAGCCGTTGTTGACCGTCGAAACGCATGCAATTGCATGCATTTCGAGGGCAACAACGGCTGGGCGAACATTACTTATTATTTATTCAAGCTGTAAGTAAAGAAGATATTTTTTTACGGTAAGTGAAGAGCGAAGTGACTGGGTGCTAGAGTTATCAACTTGTAAAAATGAAATACCCTGAGGCAAGTCAAAATAATATCTGTCACTGCCGCTCGGATCTCGATCTCAGTTAGGTGATTCCCGAGAATCCAGTCGCGTGGCGCACGGGGCTCATATATTTTATTCTTAAGGATCCTAACAAGTCCTACCGCCTGACGAGTCCTGGGCTGCGCGCGCATCACAATGTATACGTTTACATTTGTATTTTTTTTCACTTCATGCAATGACCTCCGCTCGCTGCGCTCGCTCCGGGGTGCAACCAGACGAAATTAACCCAAGGCATGCCTAAAATCAAGTAAAAAAGGGTTTTACAAACAAAATTAAAAAAAAGGAGCCACTGGAATCGAACCCGTGTCGCCGTATCAGAAACACAGCGTCTAACCACTGAGCCACGAGGCCCACTGAAAGCAACTCTCTGGACCATAGAGACATCTATTTGTCAAAAATGTGTTTAAGATGCCCGCGCAAGCCCAGGACTAGGCGGTAGAACTCGCTATGGTCCTTAAGAATAAAATATTTGCGCATGGGGCACTGGCGAAACGTCATCGATTCTTTGAAGCTACAGCCTGCGACGTTGTTGTCAAATTTACTATACTATTAATTTAAATTCAATGTAATTTTATGCGTGGAGGAAAAATTCTAATTATTTTTCTTTATATAGTCAAATTCGAAATTGTTATAAAGCGTGAGATTTTACAGATTTGTTTTAGGGCAGGAGGCTAAATGGGGAAGGTTGGCAACCCTGTCAGCTCAGTGGCAATTATTAAAATAGTTTCGTGGTACCATATATTTAATAGTATTAAATATATGCGTGGTACAAATAATGGGGAACTTGCTGGCTCCTTTCAAAACATAATTTTGGCATGTGTATTATTTTATGCTGCAGAATGTTATGAATATGGTAATGGTAGGATAAGGGCCTCGCATTTTCAAAGTAGAAAGTTCAATCGCTGCCAGGTGCAAAACGTTATTAGTTTTTTATTTTTTTATTCAAAATAAAAATCCTTGTTAAATCGGGTGGATAATCAAAAGGTTATTGATGTATATATAATAGACTTTATAAAACATAATTAGACTTTTGATGAAGTTATAGGTAGGTCAATATCTATAAACATGTTTTTTAATTTAATTAGTTTAGTTTTACTTTCATTTACTTAGTGCTGTATTTATTTTAATACATATGTGGTATGTTTTTTTTAATGTAAATATGAAAAAAGTGTAACTCAAAAAATAAAATAAATGTTCATCATTTAAAATCATAAATGCATCATTCAAATTATTATGGTAATAAATATTTAATAGAAGATTTCATTGACATCACTCAGTTTTTACATAGGGTGGGGGGCCTCTTAAGGTAACTTTCCCGGGCCAGTGAGTAGGGTCCCATCCGTGCCTGCGTCTAGGCTAATGATCTACCCAGCTGTGACCTGACTATACATTCTGTCTGTATGCTGATGACACTACATCTCTGATTGCTGATTCAAGTGTATCTAGCTTTGCTCTCACAGTGGACGAATCATGTGCTAATCTAAGGGAATGGGCGATATCAAATCGACTATGCTTAAATGAGGCCAAAACTTAACATATAATATTCTCCCTTAGAGACCTTAACTCTTGTCAACTAGGCCTAGATGCAACAGTAAATTTTCTTGGCATCATTGGATGGAGGATTGACTTGGCAATCTCACATTGAGGAATTGTCCTCCAAATTATTCCTTATCCTTAGTTTGTCTGGCTCAGTGTCGACCTGCACA